>JAWCTZ010000032.1:25000-27500 GCA_036850595.1 Rhyacichthys aspro | reverse complement strand
AGGGTCATGAAAGAAAAGAAGGAAAGAAAGAAAGAAAGAAAGAAAGAAAGAAAGAAAGAAATGAAAGTAAAATAAATAAAAGTAAAACAAATAAAAGTAAATGAAGAAAGGAAGAAAGGAGGGAAGAAAAAGAGAATTAAACAGGAAGGAAAGAAAGAAAGAAAGAAAGAAAGAAAGAAAGAAAGAAAGAAAGGTAAAATAAATAAATAAATAAATAAATAAATACATAATATACAAAAAATTTAAAACATGAATAAATGAGTGCCAGGCTGTCACAGAATGACTGCAGCAGAGTGGAAAACCCTCTGCTCCAGCCCAGGAGTCCGTGGTTGAAGCAGAGAAGCCGCCGTGGGAAAACGAAACTTAACTCGGCAGGTCGAGCGCTGTGTCGGGGGAAAGTGCAACTGGCCGCGCAGCGTGGCCAAAGGCGCCTCAGCCCGGGACTCCGGGCTGAAGCCTTTCAGCTGCGCGGCAAGACTTAGTCTCTCACCGAGAGCGGCTGTGAGAGACGGGGAGGAGAAGTGCAGAGGGCTGAAATGAATACAGAAATGAATAAAACAAATGAATTAAAGAATAAATGAACAGGGTCATGAAAGAAAAGAAGGAAAGAAAGAAAGAAAGAAAGAAAGAAAGAAAGAAAGAAAGAAAGAAATGAAAGTAAAATAAATAAAAGTAAAACAAATAAAAGTAAATGAAGAAAGGAAGAAAGGAGGGAAGAAAAAGAGAATTAAACAGGAAGGAAAGAAAGAAAGAAAGAAAGAAAGAAAGAAAGAAATGAAAGTAAAATAAATAAATAAATAAATAAATAAATACATAATATACAAAAAATTTAAAACATGAATAAATGAGTGCCAGGCTGTCACAGAATGACTGCAGCAGAGTGGAAAACCCTCTGCTCCAGCCCAGGAGTCCGTGGTTGAAGCAGAGAAGCCGCCGTGGGAAAACGAAACTTAACTCGGCAGGTCGAGCGCTGTGTCGGGGGAAAGTGCAACTGGCCGCGCAGCGTGGCCAGGCGCCTCAGCCCGGGACTCCCGGGCTGAAGCCTTTCACGCTGCGCGGCAAAAAGACTTAGTCTCTCACCGAGAGCGGCTGTGAGAGACGGGGAGGAGAAGTGCAGAGGGCTGAAATGAATACAGAAATGAATAAAACAAATGAATTAAAGAATAAATGAACAGGGTCATGAAAGAAAAGAAGGAAAGAAAGAAAGAAAGAAAGAAAGAAAGAAAGAAAGAAAGAAAGAAAGAAATGAAAGTAAAATAAATAAAAGTAAAACAAATAAAAGTAAATGAAGAAAGGAAGAAAGGAGGGAAGAAAAAGAGAATTAAACAGGAAGGAAAGAAAGAAAGAAAGAAAGAAAGAAAGAAAGAAATGAAAGTAAAATAAATAAATAAATAAATAAATAAATACATAATATACAAAAAATTTAAAACATGAATAAATGAGTGCCAGGCTGTCACAGAATGACTGCAGCAGAGTGGAAAACCCTCTGCTCCAGCCCAGGAGTCCGTGGTTGAAGCAGAGAAGCCGCCGTGGGAAAACGAAACTTAACTCTGCAGGTCGAGCGCTGTGTCGGGGGAAAGTGCAACTGGCCGCGCAGCGTGGCCAGGGCGCCTCAGCCCGGGACTCCGGGCTGAAGCCTTTCAGCTGCGCGGCAAGACTTAGTCTCTCACCGAGAGCGGCTGTGAGAGACGGGGAGGAGAAGTGCAGAGGGCTGAAATGAATACAGAAATGAATAAAACAAATGAATTAAAGAATAAATGAACAGGGTCATGAAAGAAAAGAAGAAAGAAAGAAAGAAAGAAAGAAAGAAAGAAAGAAAGAAATGAAAGTAAAATAAATAAAAGTAAAACAAATAAAAGTAAATGAAGAAAGGAAGAAAGGAGGGAAGAAAAAGAGAATTAAACAGGAAGGAAAGAAAGAAAGAAAGAAAGAAAGAAAGAAAGAAATGAAAGTAAAATAAATAAATAAATAAATAAATAAATACATAATATACAAAAAATTTAAAACATGAATAAATGAGTGCCAGGCTGTCACAGAATGACTGCAGCAGAGTGGAAAACCCTCTGCTCCAGCCCAGGAGTCCGTGGTTGAAGCAGAGAAGCCGCCGTGGGAAAACGAAACTTAACTCGGCAGGTCGAGCGCTGTGTCGGGGGAAAGTGCAACTGGCCGCGCAGCGTGGCCAAAGTCGCCCAAGCCCGGGACTCCCGGGCTGAAGCCTTTTCACGCTGCGCGGCAAAAAGACTTAGTCTCTCACCGAGAGCGGCTGTGAGAGACGGGGAGGAGAAGTGCAGAGGGCTGAAATGAATACAGAAATGAATAGAGAAATGAAAGAATACATGAATGAATGAATTAAAGAGATGAATTAAAGAATGAATGTAAAAATAAACCAATCATTACATAAATAAAGGGAGAGAGAGAGAGAGAGAGATAGAGAGAGAGAGAAAGAAAGAAAGAAAGAAAGAAAGAAAATGAAGTGAATAAGTAAGTAAGATAAAAAAGT
>JAWCTZ010000032.1:5000-17500 GCA_036850595.1 Rhyacichthys aspro | reverse complement strand
TCCCAAGCCCCGCCCCCATCCCACTTACCCACTATTTGTCCAATTCCCCACTATTTTGGGATAATGAGCCGTTGACCACCGCTGACCCTCGCTGACCACTCCCAAGCCCCGCCCACATCCCACTTACCCACTATTTGTCCAATTCCCCACTATTTTGGGATAATGAGCCGTTGACCACCGCTGACCCTCGCTGACCACTCCCAAGCCCCGCCCACATCCCACTTACCCACTATTTGTCCAATTACCCACTATTTTGGAATAATGAGCCGTTGACCACCGCTGACCCTCGCTGACCACTCCCAAGCCCCGCCCACATCCCACTTACCCACTATTTGTCCAATTACCCACTATGTTGAGATAATGAGCCGTTGACCACCGCTGACCGTCAGCAGGCCCCCGTGAGTCCTTGGCACCAACTCTTGTGCACAAATTCCACCGTCCAAAAACCCACTATGTGTCCAATTACCCACTATGTTGAGATAATGAGCTGTTGACCACCGCTGACCATCAGCAGGCCCCCGTGAGTCCTTGGCACCAAGTCTTGTGCACAAATTCCACCGTCCAAAAACCCACTATGTGTCCAATTCCCCATTAAAGTCTATTACGTCTGATTCCACAAAGCCACTATAGTGTCCAATTCACCACTAAATGAATGGTGACTTTGCCAACGAAAAATACAAGTGTCCAAAAACCCACTATTTGTCCAATTCCCCATTAAAGTCTATTAAGTCTGATCCCACATAGCCACTATAGTGTCCAATTCACCACTAAATGAATGGTGACTTTGCCAACGAAAAATACAAGTGTCCAAAAACCCACTATTTGTCCAATTCCCCATTAAAGTCTATTAAGTCTGATCCCACATAGCCACTATAGTGTCCAATTCACCACTAAATGAATGGTGACTTTGCCAACGAAAAATACAAGTGTCCAAAACCCACTATTTGTCCAATTCCCCATTAAAGTCTATTAAGTCTGATCCCACATAGCCACTATAGTGTCCAATTCACCACTAAATGAATGGTGACTTTGCCAACGAAAAATACAAGTGTCCAAAAACCCACTATTTGTCCAATTCCCCATTAAAGTCTATTAAGTCTGATCCCACATAGCCACTATAGTGTCCAATTCACCACTAAATGAATGGTGACTTTGCCAACGAAAAATACAAGTGTCCAAAAACCCACTATTTGTCCAATTCCCCATTGGACACAATAGTGTCCAATTCACCACTAAATGAATGGTGAATTGGACACTATAGTGTCCAATTCACCACTAAATAAATGGTGAATTGGCCAACGAAAAATACAAGTGTCCAAAAACCCACTATTTGTCCAATTCCCCATTAAAGTCTATTAAGTCTGATCCCACATAGCTACTATAGTGTCCAATTCACCACTAAATGAATGGTGACTTTTACAACGAAAAATACAAGTGTCCAAAACCCACTATTTGTCCAATTCCCCATTAAAGTCTATTAAGTCTGATCCCACATAGCCACTATAGTGTCCAATTCACCACTAAATGAATGGTGACTTTGCCAACGAAAAATACAAGTGTCCAAAAACCCACTATTTGTCCAATTCCCCATTGGACACAATAGTGTCCAATTCACCACTAAATGAATGGTGAATTGGACACTATAGTGTCCAATTCACCACTAAATAAATGGTGAATTGGCCAACGAAAAATACAAGTGTCCAAAACCCCACTATTTGTCCAATTCCCCATTAAAGTCTATTAAGTCTGATCCCACATAGCTACTATAGTGTCCAGTTCACCACTAAATGAATGGTGACTTTACCAACGAAAAATACAAGTGTCCAAAACCCACTATTTGTCCAATTCCCCATTAAAGTCTATTAAGTCTGATCCCACATAGCTACTATAGTGTCCAGTTCACCACTAAATGAATGGTGACTTTTAAACGAAAAATACAAGTGTCCAAAACCCACTATGTGTCCAATTCCCCATTAAAGTCTATTACGTCTGATTCCACAAAGCCACTATAGTGTCCAATTCACCACTAAATGAATGGTGACTTTGCCAACGAAAAATACAAGTGTCCAAAAACCCACTATTTGTCCAATTCCCCATTGGACACAATAGTGTCCAATTCACCACTAAATGAATGGTGAATTGGACACTATAGTGTCCAATTCACCACTAAATAAATGGTGAATTGGCCAACGAAAAATACAAGTGTCCAAAAACCCACTATTTGTCCAATTCCCCATTAAAGTCTATTAAGTCTGATCCCACATAGCTACTATAGTGTCCAGTTCACCACTAAATGAATGGTGACTTTTAAAACGAAAAATACAAGTGTCCAAAAACCCACTATTTGTCCAATTCCCCATTAAAGTCTATTAAGTCTGATCCCACATAGCCACTATAGTGTCCAGTTCACCACTAAATGAATGGTGACTTTGCCAACGAAAAATACAAGTGTCCAAAAACCCACTATTTGTCCAATTCCCCATTGGACACAATAGTGTCCAATTCACCACTAAATGAATGGTGAATTGGACACTATAGTGTCCAATTCACCACTAAATAAATGGTGAATTGGCCAACGAAAAATACAAGTGTCCAAAAACCCACTATTTGTCCAATTCCCCATTAAAGTCTATTAAGTCTGATCCCACATAGCCACTATAGTGTCCAGTTCACCACTAAATGAATGGTGACTTTTAAAACGAAAAATACAAGTGTCCAAAAACCCACTATTTGTCCAATTCCCCATTAAAGTCTATTAAGTCTGATCCCACATAGCCACTATAGTGTCCAATTCACCACTAAATGAATGGTGACTTTGCCAACGAAAAATACAAGTGTCCAAAAACCCACTATTTGTCCAATTCCCCATTAAAGTCTATTATGTCTGATCCAACACAGCCACTATAGTGTCCAATTCACCACTAAATGAATGGTGACTTTGCCAACGAAAAATACAAGTGTCCAAAAACCCACTATTTGTCCAATTCCCCATTAAAGTCTATTAAGTCTGATCCCACATAGCTACTATAGTGTCCAGTTCACCACTAAATGAATGGTGACTTTGCCAACGAAAAATACAAGTGTCCAAAAACCCACTATTTGTCCAATTCCCCATTAAAGTCTATTAAGTCTGATCCCACATAGCTACTATAGTGTCCAGTTCACCACTAAATGAATGGTGACTTTTAAAACGAAAAATACAAGTGTCCAAAAACCCACTATGTGTCCAATTCCCCATTAAAGTCTATTACGTCTGATTCCACAAAGCCACTATAGTGTCCAATTCACCACTAAATGAATGGTGACTTTGCCAACGAAAAATACAAGTGTCCAAAAACCCACTATTTGTCCAATTCCCCATTGGACACAATAGTGTCCAATTCACCACTAAATGAATGGTGAATTGGACACTATAGTGTCCAATTCACCACTAAATGAATGGTGACTTTGCCAACGAAAAATACAAGTGTCCAAAAACCCACTATTTGTCCAATTCCCCATTAAAGTCTATTAAGTCTGATCCCACATAGCTACTATAGTGTCCAGTTCACCACTAAATGAATGGTGACTTTTAAAACGAAAAATACAAGTGTCCAAAAACCCACTATTTGTCCAATTCCCATTAAAGTCTATTAAGTCTGATCACCACGGTAAATAGACACTATAGTGTCCAATTCACCACTAAATGAATGGTGACTTTGCCAACGAAAAATACAAGTGTCCAAAAACCCACTATTTGTCCAATTCCCCATTAAAGTCTATTAAGTCTGATCCCACATAGCCACTATAGTGTCCAATTCACCACTAAATGAATGGTGACTTTGCCAACGAAAAATACAAGTGTCCAAAAACCCACTATTTGTCCAATTCCCCATTAAAGTCTATTAAGTCTGATCCCACAAAGCCACTATAGTGTCCAATTCACCACTAAATGAATGGTGACTTTGCCAACGAAAAATACAAGTGTCCAAAAACCCACTATTTGTCCAATTCCCCATTAAAGTCTATTAAGTCTGATCCCACATAGCTACTATAGTGTCCAATTCACCACTAAATGAATGGTGACTTTTAAAACGAAAAATACAAGTGTCCAAAAACCCACTATTTGTCCAATTCCCCATTAAAGTCTATTAAGTCTGATCCCACATAGCTACTATAGTGTCCAGTTCACCACTAAATGAATGGTGACTTTTAAAACGAAAAATACAAGTGTCCAAAAACCCACTATGTGTCCAATTCCCCATTAAAGTCTATTACGTCTGATTCCACAAAGCCACTATAGTGTCCAATTCACCACTAAATGAATGGTGACTTTGCCAACGAAAAATACAAGTGTCCAAAAACCCACTATTTGTCCAATTCCCCATTGGACACAATAGTGTCCAATTCACCACTAAATGAATGGTGAATTGGACACTATAGTGTCCAATTCACCACTAAATAAATGGTGAATTGGCCAACGAAAAATACAAGTGTCCAAAAACCCACTATTTGTCCAATTCCCCATTAAAGTCTATTAAGTCTGATCCCACATAGCCACTATAGTGTCCAATTCACCACTAAATGAATGGTGACTTTGCCAACGAAAAATACAAGTGTCCAAAAACCCACTATTTGTCCAATTCCCCATTAAAGTCTATTAAGTCTGATCCCACATAGCCACTATAGTGTCCAATTCACCACTAAATGAATGGTGACTTTGCCAACGAAAAATACAAGTGTCCAAAAACCCACTATTTGTCCAATTCCCCATTAAAGTCTATTAAGTCTGATCCCACATAGCTACTATAGTGTCCAGTTCACCACTAAATGAATGGTGACTTTTAAAACGAAAAATACAAGTGTCCAAAAACCCACTATTTGTCCAATTCCCCATTAAAGTCTATTACGTCTGATTCCACAAAGCCACTATAGTGTCCAATTCACCACTAAATGAATGGTGACTTTGCCAACGAAAAATACAAGTGTCCAAAAACCCACTATTTGTCCAATTCCCCATTGGACACAATAGTGTCCAATTCACCACTAAATGAATGGTGAATTGGACACTATAGTGTCCAATTCACCACTAAATAAATGGTGAATTGGCCAACGAAAAATACAAGTGTCCAAAAACCCACTATTTGTCCAATTCCCCATTAAAGTCTATTAAGTCTGATCCCACATAGCCACTATAGTGTCCAATTCACCACTAAATGAATGGTGACTTTGCCAACGAAAAATACAAGTGTCCAAAAACCCACTATTTGTCCAATTCCCCATTAAAGTCTATTAAGTCTGATCCCACAAAGCCACTATAGTGTCCAATTCACCACTAAATAAATGGTGAATTGGCCAACGAAAAATACAAGTGTCCAAAAACCCACTATTTGTCCAATTCCCCATTAAAGTCTATTAAGTCTGATCCCACATAGCTACTATAGTGTCCAGTTCACCACTAAATGAATGGTGACTTTTAAAACGAAAAATACAAGTGTCCAAAAACCCACTATGTGTCCAATTCCCCATTAAAGTCTATTACGTCTGATTCCACAAAGCCACTATAGTGTCCAATTCACCACTAAATGAATGGTGACTTTGCCAACGAAAAATACAAGTGTCCAAAAACCCACTATTTGTCCAATTCCCCATTGGACACAATAGTGTCCAATTCACCACTAAATGAATGGTGAATTGGACACTATAGTGTCCAATTCACCACTAAATAAATGGTGAATTGGCCAACGAAAAATACAAGTGTCCAAAAACCCACTATTTGTCCAATTCCCCATTAAAGTCTATTATGTCTGATCCAACACAGCCACTATAGTGTCCAATTCACCACTAAATGAATGGTGACTTTGCCAACGAAAAATACAAGTGTCCAAAAACCCACTATTTGTCCAATTCCCCATTAAAGTCTATTAAGTCTGATCCCACATAGCTACTATAGTGTCCAGTTCACCACTAAATGAATGGTGACTTTTCCAAACGAAAAATACAAGTGTCCAAAACCCACTATTTGTCCAATTCCCCATTAAAGTCTATTAAGTCTGATCCCACATAGCTACTATAGTGTCCAGTTCACCACTAAATGAATGGTGACTTTTCAACGAAAAATACAAGTGTCCAAAAACCCACTATTTGTCCAATTCCCCATTAAAGTCTATTAAGTCTGATTCCACAAAGCCACTATAGTGTCCAATTCACCACTAAATGAATGGTGACTTTGCCAACAAATACAAGTGTCCAAAACCCACTATTTGTCCAATTCCCCATTGGACGCTCACAATTAAGTCTGATTTAACTGGACACTATAGTGTCCAATTCACCACTAAATAAATGGTGAATTGGCCAACGAAAATACAAGTGTCCAAAAACCCACTATTTGTCCAATTCCCCATTAAAGTCTATTAAGTCTGATCCCACATAGCTACTATAGTGTCCAGTTCACCACTAAATGAATGGTGACTTTTAAAACGAAAAATACAAGTGTCCAAAACCCACTATTTGTCCAATTCCCCATTAAAGTCTATTAAGTCTGATTCCACAAAGCTACTATAGTGTCCAATTCACCACTAAATGAATGGTGACTTTGCCAACGAAAAATACAAGTGTCCAAAAACCCACTATGTGTCCAATTCCCCATTGGACACAATAGTGTCCAATTCACCACTAAATGAATGGTGAATTGGACACTATAGTGTCCAATTCACCACTAAATAAATGGTGAATTGGCCAACGAAAAATACAAGTGTCCAAAAACCCACTATTTGTCCAATTCCCCATTAAAGTCTATTAAGTCTGATCCCACATAGCTACTATAGTGTCCAGTTCACCACTAAATGAATGGTGACTTTTAAAACGAAAATACAAGTGTCCAAAAACCCACTATTTGTCCAATTCCCCATTAAAGTCTATTAAGTCTGATTCCACATAGCTACTATAGTGTCCAGTTCACCACTAAATGAATGGTGACTTTGCAACGAAAAATACAAGTGTCCAAAAACCCACTATTTGTCCAATTCCCCATTGGACACAATAGTGTCCAATTCACCACTAAATAAATGGCGAATTGGACACTATAGTGTCCAATTCACCACTAAATGAATGGTGAATTGGCCAACGAAAAATACAAGTGTCCAAAAACCCACTATTTGTCCAATTCCCCATTAAAGTCTATTAAGTCTGATCCCACATAGCTACTATAGTGTCCAGTTCACCACTAAATGAATGGTGTCTTTAAAAACGAAAAATACAAGTGTCCAAAAACCCACTATTTGTCCAATTCCCCATTAAAGTCTATTAAGTCTGATCCCACATAGCTACTATAGTGTCCAGTTCACCACCAAATGAATGGTGACTTTTAAAACGAAAAATACAAGTGTCCAAAAACCCACTATGTGTCCAATTCCCCATTAAAGTCTATTACGTCTGATTCCACAAAGCCACTATAGTCTCCAATTCACCACTAAATGAATGGTGACTTTGCCAACGAAAAATACAAGTGTCCAAAAACCCACTATTTGTCCAATTCCCCATTGGACACAATAGTGTCCAATTCACCACTAAATGAATGGTGAATTGGACACTATAGTGTCCAATTCACCACTAAATAAATGGTGAATTGGCCAACGAAAAATACAAGTGTCCAAAAACCCACTATTTGTCCAATTCCCCATTAAAGTCTATTAAGTCTGATCCCACAAAGCCACTATAGTGTCCAATTCACCACTAAATGAATGGTGACTTTGCCAACGAAAAATACAAGTGTCCAAAAACCCACTATTTGGTACAATGGAATCGATGGCAAGTGGGATGTGCGCGGCTCTGCACTGGAAGGGTCTCGGACCACCAGACCTGCGCTCCTGTCTAAGTCTCAAGAAGTCATCACAGGATGCAGATTACTGAGAAAATCAGAGAAACTTTTATTTTGGGCCCAAAAAACATAAGGGTACCCTTTTGGTTTTTTGGAGCCGAAAAAAAAAGTTTCTCTGATTTTATCAATAATCTGCTTCCTGTGATAAGTTTCTGAGACTTAGACAGGAGCGCAGGTGTGGTGGTCCCAGACCCTTCCCCTGGCGAACGGGAGCGATCCCACTTGCCATCGATTCCATTGTACGAAATAGCGGGTTTTTGGACGGTGGAATCTGGGCACGGGGTTTGGTGCTACGGACTCGGGGGGTCCTGCTGAGCTCAGATATATAGGTTTTATCATGAAAATTTTGAAAGGAAGGGGTCAAAACCCTGTGTCCAAAAGCCCATTAAATAAACCTGAAGTGGGATCGTCAAAATAATTCACAAAATGGGCATAGGAAAAGGATGTCCTACGGTGATAAAAAGTATATATCTGAGCTCAGCAGGCCCCCCTGAGTCCGTAGCACCAACTCCCGTGCCCAGATTCCACCGTCCAAAAACCCGCTATTTCGTACAATGGAATCGATGGCAAGTGGGATGTGCGCGGCTCTGCCATGGAAGGGTCTCGGACCACCAGACCCGCGCTCCTGTCTAAGTCTCAAGAAATCATCACAGGATGCAGATTACTGAGAAAATCAGAGAAACTTTTATTTTGGGCCCAAAAAAACCATAAGGGGTACCCCTTTTGGTTTTTTGGAGCCGAAAAAAAAAGTTTCTCTGATTTTATCAATAATCTGCTTCCTGTGATAACTTTTTGAGACTTAGACAGGAGCGCGGGTCTGGTGGTCCCAGACCCTTCCCCTGGCGAACGGGAGCGATCCCACTTGCCATCGATTCCATTGTACGAAATAGTGGGTTTTTGGACGGTGGAATCTGGGCACGGGAGTTGGTGCTACGGACTCGGGGGGGCCTGCTGAGCTCAGATATATAGTTTTTATCAAGAAAATTTTGACAGGAAGGGGTCCAAAGCCCGTGTCCAAAAGCCCATTAAATAAGCCTGAAGTGGGATGGTCTAATAAATTATCAGCTAGAGCGAAAGAAAGGGAGGGAAAGGGAGGTCACATCTTGATAAAAAGTACATGCCTGCACTCAGCAGGTCCCCCTGAGTCTACAGGTGCAAGTCCCATGGCAAAATTCCACCGTCCAAAAACCTACTATGGGTAAGCCATTCAAATAAATGGCAATTGGACATTTTTTACAAAGGTCCCAGGAGTCCCAAATTTTGCACCCTGGCTGCTGGGGCACCCCTGAGTGACATATCGAAGGCGGGTGGCTGTAGAACAAAGTCAAACGTGTTTTGCCTCCAAGGAGAAATCTCTCCCTCAGGCCTCTTGTGCTCATACACAGACAGAGGGTTTTGAATGATTTCAGACTGGAAATCTAAACTTATTTCTAAAGGGCCTACAGTTTCGTGCATCGGGACCCTGCTTCAGGGGCCCCTAGAGAACCACTGACTAAAATTTGGAGTTCCCACCCCTTAAGGTCTCCGAACGGGAACCGTCCCACTCCTCATTTATTTGCATACCAGGTTTTTGGACGCGCGTTGCTTTTTTAAAATTTAGGCCCCTTAACAATGTTGTAAGGCAACCAAACTTTACCACCCGCTCCCGCAAATCGCCACGAAAAGAAAAAGTCCACCCCCAAGTCGATCTGACCTTTGTAAGCGCCGTCCAAAAACCCACTATTGGTAAGCCATTCAATTAAATGGCAATTGGACATTTCTAAAAATGTCCCAGGAGTCCCAAATTTTGAACCATGGCTGCTGGGGCACCCCTTAGACACATATCGAAGGCGGGTGGCTGTAGAACAAAGTCAACCATTTTTTTGCCTCCAGGGAGAAATCTCTCTGTCAGGCCTCTTCCACATATGCACACACAGAGGGCTTTGAATGATTTCAGAGTGTGATTCCAAACTTATTTCTAAAGGTCCTACGGTTTCATGCTTCGGGGCCCTGCTTCAGGGGCCCCTAGAGAACCACTGTCTAAAATTTGGAGTTCCCACCACTTTCCATCTCCGAACGGGAACCGTCCCACTCCTCATTTATTTGCATACCAGGTTTTTGGACGCGCGTTGCTCTTTTAAAATTTAGACCCCTTAACAATGTCCTAAGCCCACCAAACTTTACCACCCGTTCCCGCAAATGGCCACGATAAGAAAAAGTCCACCCCCAAGTCGATCTGAACTTTGTAAGCGCCGTCCAAAAACCCACTATTGGTAAGCCATTCAAATAAATGGCAATTGGACATTTCCACAAATGTCCCAGGTGTCCCAAATTTTGAACCCTGGCTGCTGGGGCACCCTGAGTGACATATCGAAGGCGGGTGGCTGTAGAACAAAGTCAAACACTTTTTTGCCTCCAAGGAGAAATCTCTGTCAGGGCTCTTGTACTCATACACAGACAGAGGGCTTTGAATGATTTCAGAGTGTGATTCTAAACTCATTTCTAAAGGTCCTACGGTTTCGTGCTTCGGAACCCTGCTTCAGGGGCCCCTAGAGAACCACTGTCTAAAATTTGGAGTTCCCACCACCTAAGGTCTCCGAACAGGAACCGTCCCACTTCTCATTTATTTGCATACCAGGTTTTTGGACGCGCGTTGCCTTTTTTAACATTTAGGCCCCTTAACAATGTCCTAAGCCCACCAAACTTTACCAACCACTCCCGCAAAACACCACGAAAAGAAAAAGTCCACCCCCAAGTCGTTCGGACCTTTAGAAGCGCCGTCCAAAAACCCACTATGGGTAAGCCATTCAAATAAATGGCAATTGGACATTTTTTACAAATGTCCCAGGAGTCCCAAATTTTGAACCCTGGCAGCTGGGGCACCCCTTAGTCACATATCGAAGGCGGGTGGCTGTAGAACAAAGTCAACCATTTTTTTGCCTCCAGGGAGAAATCTCTCTGTCAGGCCTCTTCCACATATGCACACACAGAGGGCTTTGAATGATTTCAGAGTGTAATTAAAAACTCATTTCTAAAGGTGCTACAGTTTAGTGCTTCGGGGCCCTGCTTCAGGGGACCCTAGAGAACCACTGTCTAAAATTTGGAGTTCCCACCACCTAAGGTCTCCGAACGGGAACCGTCCCACTCCTCATTTATTTGCATACCAGGTTTTTGGACACGCGTTGCCTTTTTTAAAATTTAGGCCCCTTAACAATGTCCTAAGCCCACCAAACTTAACCACCCACTCCCGCAAATTGCCACGAGAAGAAAAAGTCCACCCCCAAGTCGTTGGGACTTTTAGAAGCGGCGTCCAAAACCCGCTATGGGGAAGCCATTCAAATAAATGGCAATTGGACATTTCTAAAAATGTCCCAGGAGTCCCAAATTTTGAACCCTGGCTGCTGGGGCACCCCTTAGACACATATCGAAGGCGGGTGGCTGTAGAACAAAGTCAAACATTTTTTGCCTCCAGGGAGAAATCTCTCTGTCAGGGCTCTTCCACATATGCACACACAGAGGGCTTTGAATGATTTCAGAGTGTAATTAAAAACTCATTTCTAAAGGTCCTACGGTTTTGTGCTTCGGAACCCTGCTTTAAGGGCCCCTAGAGAACCACTGTCTAAAATTTGGAGTTCCCACCATCTTCCATCTCCGAACGGGAACCATCCCACTCCTCATTTATTTGCATACCAGGTTTTTGGACGCGCGTTGCTTTTTTAAAATTTAGGCCCCTTAACAATGTTGTAAGCCCACCAAACTCTACCACCCACTCCCGCAAATCGCCACGATAAGAAAAAGTCCACCCCCAAGTCGTTCGGACCTTTGGAAGCGGCGTCCAAAAACCTGCTATGGGGAAGCCATTCAAATAAATGGCAATTGGACATTTCTAAAAATGTCCCAGGAGTCCCAAATTTTAAACCCTGGCTGCTGGGGCACCCCTTAGACACATATCGAAGGCAGGTGGCTGTAGAACAAAAGACAACATTTTTTGACTCCAGGGAGAAATCTCTCTGTCAGGGCTCTTCCACATATGCACACACAGAGGGCTTTGAATGATTTCAGAGTGTGATTCCAAACTTATTTCTAAAGGTCCTACGGTTTCATGCTTCGGGGCCCTGCTTCAGGGACCCTAGAGAACCACTGTCTAAAATTTGGAGTTCCCACCCCCTATGATCTCCGAACGGGAACCGTCCCACTCCTCATTTATTTGCATACCAGGTTTTTGGACGCGCGTTGCTTTTTTAAAATTTAGAACCCTTAACAATGTTGTAAGCCCACCAAACTTTATCACCCGCTCCCACAAATCGCCACGAGAAGGAAAAGTCCACCCCCAGTCGTTGGGACTTTTGAAGCGCCGTCCAAAAACCCACTATGGGTAAGCCATTCAAATAAATGGCAATTGGACATTTCCACAAATGTCCCAGGAGTCCCAAATTTTAAACCCTGGCTGCTGGGACACCCCTTAGACACATATCGAAGGCGGGTGGCTGTAGAACTAAAGCCAAAAATTTTTTGCCTCCAGGGAGAAATCTCTCTGTCAGGCCTCTTCCACACAAGCACACACAGAGGGCTTTGAATGAATTCAGACTGGTAATCTAAACTTATTTCTAAAGGTCCTACGGTTTCGTGCTTCGGGACCCTGCTTCAGGGGCCCCTAGAGAAC
>JAWCTZ010000031.1:200000-202900 GCA_036850595.1 Rhyacichthys aspro | reverse complement strand
CAAGAAGATAAACCAAAGACAGATGTAACGTTCAGGACCATCAAGAATCCCACTGTTAAATACTTAATGATTTGTCTCTATATTTAGCGAATATATCCGACTCCTCTTGCGACAAGAAAAGCAACTAGTGACAAATCTACCAACTTTTTCTGATGTAATTTGAGACTTTTTGAGACTCAAAGCTCTCACAGTCGTCCCAGTCCTCGCTGCAGATTAATATAGACTGTTATGTGCCTTTTCTGGAAATGTTGCTGTTGTTTGATTTGATTTTTAAAAATGAACCAAGACAAACCAAGCCTCTTTTTTCCTGCAGTCATCTCCAGGCCATCACCAAAGCTCGGACTTCGCCCAAAATGGACTGGAAGAAAGTCCTGCTCAACCGCTTCAAGAAGACTGTCGCGTCAAAAGCCCGGAGTTTTATGGAAATGAACAAGCCGTGAGTCACTTTTCTGTCTTTTTTTCTCTCTCTCCTGCTCAGCCTTTTAACTTTTTCCTTCCTTTTCTTCAGGACGCTCACGAGTTCCTAACGACTCTGGTCCAGCAGATTCAAGACCTGGCTCCTGCTTGAAATACTTGGCCAAAAAACTGGGCACGATGTACACTTGCCCCGTTGAGGCAGAACTGGTCTTCAAGATGAACAGCACCAGGACCTGCTGGACGTACGAGCTCGTAGATTCCTTCACGTTTCCACGAGAACTAAAGGCCGTCTAATCTCGTAAACCTGTGTGTTTTTGTGTTTAGATGCGGCAGGTTCACGTCTCAACAGGAGGTTTTCACAAGTCTTTCTTTGGACCTGGTTCAACAAGGATCCACTGGAGACATGCTTGATAAATACATGCAGGTCAGTTCAGAGAAAAAAACACCTACGTCTGCATCCAGATTAAACCATAAACCCTTGTCGGTCAAAAATATTAAATTAAATGAAAATAAAGTTAGAGTTAGTTGGATCTCAAAAGTTGCTTAAGTCCATTGATTTATATCCATCCAATTGTTTTTGTCCAAATTTAAAGTAAGATTTTTCCAGATCAAGCCAAAACCAGCCCTACAAACAAAGACAAAAGAAGTTTTTCTGGTAGAAAAGTTAATATTCTACATGAGATTAAGAGCCACATAGCTCCACATAGAGCGTTTTTTTTTTTTATTATTATAAGTCTATCAAAGTACTTTTAAGCATTTTTGGTCATTATAAAAAAAAAAACAAGGATAGTTGTTGTTTTAAAATGGAAATGTATCAGTGTGGATGCAGCCAGTAGCTTTAGCTGTGCTAAAGTGTCAGCTTTAGCACAATGTTGGACTTAAACATAAACCTTTTTTCATGAAATCAGGACTAAATAAACTGAATAACACTCTTTCTATTCTGTTTTTTTCAGGAGACAAGTGTGGAGTTCATCTGTTCATGTGGAGGAACAAACACGTCGACTCACAAGACGACTTTTAGCACTCTGCCTCGGTACGTCCAGTGTTAGTTTTGACAGCAAATTTTAATGTAGTTGTAGTCATAATTTAGTCCAATCCTTATTAGTTTTAGTCGATGAAATCTCATAAGAATTTAGTCGAATATATCTACAATAGAACAGTCTTTTTTGGATGCAAAAATATGTCGTTGAGGAAAACTATGAGGAAAATTTAATGTAATCAGCCTAAATTAGGCCCAGTGACGTTTTCTAAATTAAATCTCTTAAAACTATTTTCTTGCAGTGTTCTCGTGCTTCATCTGAAGCGCTTCCAGTACACTGAGGATTACAGACTGAGAAAGGTCAACAATCCGGTGACCATCGACAGGGAACTGGTCGTTTCAGCTAAAAATGTGAGCACCAGATCTAAACACACTCTAAACTCATTCATTCAAACATACGGACGATTAAATATTGAGTTATTGTCTCTGTTTGTTTCAGGATTCGGCCTGTTTCACTCTCGTCAGCATCGTCTCTCACTTGGGTCCAACAACAGGAAGAGGTACGAGAACAGAAACGGACTTAAATATAAAAATTAAGTCTCTGTTACCAACAATCGTCTCTTTTTTTTCTCCCAGGCCACTACATTTGCGACGCACTCTCTCCCGACGATAACCCGTTGGACACTGTTGATCGTTGGCTGACCTACGACGATTCCACTGTCACCGAATCGATGGGCACCAAGATTTGCAAAAAACGGGAAAAGGTGGCGTACATCTTGATTTACCGCCGTGTGGAGTGATGCAGCACATTTCATTTGGTAAATGGTAAATGGCATGCATGTATGTATATAGTGCTTTTCATACCCCTCTCGGGCATCCAAAGCGCTTTACAACATTCCTTCTTTTCACCCCATTCACACACATTCACACCTGGGGCAGATAGAGAGGTGGGCTTCCATACACCAGGCGCTCATGGCCTTCTCCAACCACCCTCAAACTCACCTCTACAATCACACACATTCATACACCAGTGCTGTGGCAGTCTCTGACTCAGCCATTAAAAGTCAGATGAAATTGACCTTGATATTATAGGTGGATGTAATCTTATTAGCTTGCCTCTTCCCGGGTGCTTAGACTTCGGGTGGGAATATCACCTCTACCAAGAAACCTTCTGGCATTGATGGGATATCATCCCTGAGCGGGACTTACTAACCATCATACTTTCAGAGATCATGGGGACTATGATCCTGCAGTGGATAACAACAACTAACCACAACTAACCCTAACCAGCGACTCTGTTCTTGCCTCGATCAAGGGCTGGTGAGTAATCTCCATAGTCGCAATTGACCCTAATGGTGCCCTCTCCTCCCTCTCATACAGGTAGTACGGTGTCCGCTGCCTGAGGAGAAAGTCTCAGAATGTACTCCCCGGGTAGACGTGGACTTAACTGCGAATGGGCCCGTCCTGCACAAAGGCTGAGAGCTACAAGAGCGGGTCCCCTGAC
>JAWCTZ010000031.1:145000-192500 GCA_036850595.1 Rhyacichthys aspro | reverse complement strand
TAACATCCCTGATCTACTTTTCCTCAAAGGCAATAAAGCCATCCTGGTTGACGTAGCTATCTGCTTTGAGAAAGGCACAAATACTCTGAAAAACATGGCGGACCACAAAGTGTCCAAATACCTCCATCTCTCCGAGACGATTAAAGTTACATACCCCACCATTAAGGAAGTAGAAGTGTGGGGGTTTCCACTTGGCGCCAGGGGCAAGTGGTATATCGGGAATGGAATCCTACTTACCGATTTGGGACTCTCTAAACAAGAAATCAAACGACTAAGTTGGACTCTTTCCAAAAGAGCCTTATTAGGCACATTGAAAACCTGTAAATTGTTCAAAAGACTTCTATCTAGACGTTTCTATCCCTTCATGACGTGCTCCGATATTGTAAATAGTTCGCTAGGCAGGGCCCATTGTACATAGTTAGGGTCCTGACCTAGCGGCGTACCATAAAGGTGAAGCCCAGTGTGCGGGTAAACGGCAAATCAACTGACGAGGTCTCTCATTCCTGCTGTCTGACAAGTCCCTGACTGACAGTGATTCGCTACGAGTGGTGGTGCGTCATGGCCGTTTCCATTCGATAGATGTGCAATTGATAACTATGGGTGACGATTGAGGTCTGGTCCCGCCTCGTACTACGAGAGTCCTTAAAGTCCTCGAAACGAGTCGAGGTGCTGAATCATGTTTTATGTGAAAGCCCTCTCCGAGGTGCTACACTGGTCTCCGGAGCTTGAGGCCTCGGCGTCATCCACGTCTTGGGTTGCCCTGGGTGGCGTTCTGGGTCGGCCACAACCTTGCAGCTGTTGCCTGGAAAGTCACCTCTTGCGGTGTGATCCTCGCCCAGCTCATGAATGTCGAAGTGAAGAAATTCAATGCAGCGTGATAAACGGCAGAGGTAAGTATGACTCCTTAAAATAGCCAAATGCCTCGTCATCTAATTAGTGACGCGCATGAATGGATGAACGAGATTCACACTGTCCCTACCTACTATCTAGCGAAACCACAGCCAAGGGAACGGGCTTGGCAGAATCAGCGGGGAAAGAAGACCCTGTTGAGCTTGACTCTAGTCTGGCACTGTGAAGAGACATGAGAGAACATGTTTTGGAACCTTCTCGAACTTGAAGCAACACCTAAAAGGCCCTTTCCACACTGCTGAACTTAGTCTGTGACAGCCTGGCACACTTTTGTTTATGCGTGTCTGTCTGTCTTTATACATTCATTCAGTCATGTATTCGTTCATTTCTTTATTCATTTTACCCCCCACGCTGCTCCTCTGTGTCACTTACTGCTCCTTATGGTTCAGCTCCTTATGAAATACTGGAATGCACGGTGAGATTAAGATTTTTCTTTTATGTTTATGCCACATGCATGCGTTAGTATGCATGGGCGTATGCACGTTAATATTCCATGATGATTTGCATGATTGTTGTTTCATTTCCTACAACAGAACCACAGAAAACTTGGATTGTAAAATATGTGGGAAGACAATCCCGCCTTGATAAGCACCTCCAAGACTCACGTAACATGGGTTCAGGAGAGGTACTTGTTTAATTGTTTGTCGTGTGAATCCTTTTGCAAGTGTTTTTCTCAGATAAAGTGGGTTTAATATTAGTTGTAAGTAACCCTTGCATAATTTTTTTGTTACTTTGTTTTTGATTGGAATCGGCCTACTTCCTGTCTCAGTATGTGTATCTCATGTGTAATTTTATTTTTTGATGAGTTACTTCCTGATTCGCGTTATTGTAAACATTAGCTTAACATCGAAGTGACGGTGTGACGGATCAACTGGTGAATCCGGTTAACTGGCGACATGCAGATGTTTTTGTGAGCGTGCCTTTTTAAGACCCACTTTCCCAAACCAGGAAATTAACGTATTATTTCGTCTTAAATTACATTGATGTGATTATTTTACGGCGTATCATTCTATAGTGAGGTCCCTTTTGGTACCGATAAGAAAGAATGCACGTAGATGGCTTCTTTGAGAGAGCAGTGTGTGGATTGTATCACGATGTGAACACGAGTGTGCTGTCACCAGTTGATCCAGCCGATCTCTGTTTAACCAGCGTAACATGAGAAACAACTTTAAAATCAAGAAAATGCCACAGAAGGAATTAAAACGGTGTGGATATGTTGCTCATGTTTGTGCAACTTTTACTGAATGGTGGAGTTAGCCTACTTTTAAAACTTACATAACTGAGTTATCTTGAATTATCACAATACAATAGGCATATGGTAGGCTATAATGAGAATAAAATAGTTTACGGTTACTTTTTAATTTCTTGACACACTCTATTTAACCTCTTACAACACAAAGTGATATAAAAATGCCCTTAATGAATAAATCTGTATAAATATTGCTACTGTCTCCCTCTGAAATAATGAAACGTTTCTTCTTTACAGGTTTTAAAACCCATGATTTGGACATTTGAATGTTTGCTATTGTTATGTTTCCCCCTTGACTTTTCAGTTTCCCAGGCAGTAACCTTTGGCTTTGTAGCCAAATAAAAGAAAAAAACTGTAAATGCAGTGAATTGCTACAGTAAGTATAAAGTAGATGCCATATTAAGAGAAACTCTCTATGATGGTCACAATAAATGATATTTTTCCAGTGTGTTAAAGTGTGACTGGAAACACAACGTTTTTTCCTCAAGTGTCATTTCAATGCCATGAGAATGTCAATATGAAGCATATTAGCTAAGTTACTTAAGCATTGTCATGAAAACTTCTCAGTTAATTAGAGAGAAAGGACCACAAAAAACTTAAAGTGCTACATTTATTTATTTGGTTAAACAGTAAGGACAGACTTATATTAAGAAAACAGAGTTGTTATTCAGCTGATGAGGCTCAAGGTTGGAGACATGTTATCTGCAGGTGTCTGAGTCTATCTGTTGACAGAGCCCAAGGCTCAGGGCATCACAACCTTACAATAGATCCAAAATAATCTAACAATGATTAATTAATACTGTAATTAAATCCATCATCCATTTATCATTTATCATATGTATCTCAACAAAAGGGTTTGATTCTCAGGTTAGACTATGCTTTTCCTAATGGATTAGAGATTATATGTAATTCTATCTAATAATGTACATCCATCCATTAAATGTCCATTCGCCACATCTCACTATTTATGAAAGTACCCACTATAACTGCTAGACCACATCCCAGTATTTGTCAAAGTACCCACTATAACTGCTAGACCACATCCCAGTATTTGTCAAAGTACCCACTATAACTGCTAGACCACATCCCAGTATTTGTCAAAGTACCCACTATAACTGCTAGACCACATCCCAGTATTTGTCAAAGTACCCACTATAACTTCTAGACCACATCCCAGTATTTATCAAAGTACCCACTATAACTGCTAGACTACATCCCACGTCAATTTTCACATGTATTATATTTGTTGACAAGCAAGTAACCTACAGGTGGAGCAGTGGTAAGTGCTTTGCCTCTCTTCATGAAGGTACAGGGTACAACACTCTTGTAGTGGACTCTGACTTTTGAGTGGATAAAAAATATTTATTATTAGATCTCACAAGTAAATCCATTCACAGGATGTCTTTTCACTTTATTTTTTTTAAAACCTCTTAAAAAAAAGGAAAAAGGCCATGGTCTTTATGTGTACAAAGAGTCCAAAACATATCAAAAACAATCACTTAACATGACAACAACTTTTCAAAGTTGTTTTTTAATTTTTTACTTCTTTTTTTTTTTTTTAAGGTTCAGCTACATGTGAAAGATGGAGCTGTGAAGGAATGGGTAAATCCTGGCCCTTGCTGGTTTTCCACTCAATGGACATTGCTTTCTAAAAAAAAAATTTAATGTCAAAATACAGTCACCAAAGTAAAATAGGCATTTAAAAAACAAAATCCATTTTCACATGTATTATTTTTGTTAAAGGTCCCATATTATGCTAAATCAACTTTTCTGAGCTTTAAACCATGTTCTAACGTTGTTTCTACCTCAAACACATACCCAAAGTTGTGTTTTGTTTCATTCGTGCATGTTTGAGTAATTTATTTAGTTTGAGCTACAGTCCTTTCAACGAGCTGTTTCACGCAATGACGTCAATATGTGAAATAAACCACTCCTCTCCAGGAAGTGCTCCTCCACACTCCTCCTGCCCTCTCTCCTGAACTGTCAACAAGTGCCGTGCTCTGCAGCTCAGACACAGAAAGCATCGCTGCTACTGTGTTAGCTTACTTACCGTCAATACATTTACTTTACTTTCAATACACTGCACAACAGCTCCTTAGGAGTCTCGAGGCAGCATACATTCTCAACTTCAGTAGGCATTTTATGCGGCCATTTCCACATGTGCACCTATAAACAGAAACAGTTAACACGCACTATGCTACGGGCTACACCATAGAAACATACACAATAAATAGTTTCTCATTTACTAAGCAGAAACGTCTTGTAGAAGCCTTCGAGGTCTTTGTGTTTGCTCATGTTCTTGAACTCAGAGTCAGACTCTGGGTCGAAGATATACGGCTCAGTTACTCTCAAAGCCATTGCTGAAAAAGTTATTACTACGATGTACCGTGTTTACTTCAGTCTGTCTCCAGCGCTAGCTCTAGCGTGACGTCATGAGTGGGCGGAGCCAACACGGGAGAGCTGAGCCTTAAAGTGACAGCGCCAAATCAGACCGTTCACTTTGGACTCATGATGAGAGCTCATTCATGATAACCTAAATGTATCCAAAATACACTGTATAATGTTCAAAATAGTATAATATGGGACCTTTAAAAAGCAATTAGCCTTCAGGTGGAGCAAAAATTGTTGCCTCTCAGCATGAAGGTATGGGGTTCAATTCTGGAAGCAGATCCTGCCCTTTCAATTTCCTAATGGATAAAAGATTATATGTAATTCTATTTAATAATGTAAATCTATACACCGAATGTCCATTTTTTCCATATAGAGGGTAGGGTTGCCATAAAAGGCAAAGAGTCAGCAAACATGGTTATTTGTCACACAAAGATTTAAATGGACCCACGAGGTCTGGAGGCGGGTGAAGGGCCAGCGAGTGAGGGGCCGGTGGGGCGGGCTGGCTGCCACCCCAGAGGGCAGCATGTCCCAGAAGGCATGCTGTTTCAGATGGCCGTCCATCCTAGTGGTGGACTTGCCACAGCCGAGGAGAGGACAGACGCCCTTCCTTGTGTTCACCGTGCTGGAGGCCACCAGATTCTTGACTCTGTTTTGTGAAATTGTTAAAAAGTTCACAGTGATTTTTACAGGGCTTGAGGGTAGTGGTGATGAAGAAGGTTTTCCGCATCCCACAATGGTCCAACCTGTCGGACAAATCTTGGAGGCGGGCTGCACAAAAGAGGAGAGGGGGGGAAGGAGGGGAGGGGATGCCGAGGTCAGAGAGAGAGAGAGAGAGAGGAGCAAAAACTCAACCAGGATTTCAGGGTTGGCGGCCATGGCTCTGGGGCGCACCGGCGCATCACGGCCTTGGGGATGAGGCGGCCCTCCTTGACCGGTTTTACGCGTGCATCACACCCGCCGCACCGTCCAGATCACCTCACCCTCCAGCTTGCACCGGTCCCCGGGGCTGAGCGTGTTCTTGGCCTCTTCGGACAGAGGAAAGCATAGTTAGAAATGTGGACACACGGGTCAGAAACTCACAGGCCATAAACAGGCGCAGGAACACTTACGTGAGATGTAATAGAGGTCCGGATATCGGTGAAGCTGGAAATCAGCCTCCTGAACATGCTCAGGCTCGGAGGTCAAGAAGAAATAGTTTTCCCACCCACCAAGTCCCCTCTCAGGGCCAGGAACTCCCGCATCCAGCCGTACTCCTCCTCGCTCAGGGCCAGCAGGGCCGCCTGAAGGTCTGGAGACGGGCTGCGCAAAAAGAGGGAGAAGCGTTGAGCGGGTGCGTGGTACACGCCGAGATTGGAGAGGAGAGAGGAGGCAAAAACTCACCCGGATTTCGGGGTTGGCGGCCGTGGCGCAGGTGACGCACCTCCTTAGGAATGAGGCGGCCCTCATGAGCCTTTACGTGGGCCTCGTGCATTGACCTGCCGCACCGACCGGATTGTGGATTTTATCTCCCTTCTTTACCACCACTGATCTTCATCTCTGCTGTGAAGCCAAGCCCACATCCTGAGCCGTGAATCTGGGAGTCCCTGGCAGGCCCATCCCAGCCCGAGCCTCCTGAACATGCTGGTTTAGACTTTTGCTGAAAGTATACAAAACGCAGGCACCTGTGTGCATAACAGAAATATCAATGAAGTGAACGTCTTGCTCCTTTTGAATACCATCTGTTGGTCAAACCTACAGAAATGAAGTGAGTTTAACACGGTCTCAGCTGTTGTGGCCTTCAGCTCCGTGTGAAAGATGAAATGGCAGGTCCATCCTAGAGGTGGACTTGCCACAGCCGAGCAGCGGAGAGATGCCTTTCCTTGTGTTCACCATGCCAGGCTTGTGGCTTAGTCTGAGGTGCTGAGCTGATGGTATTCAAAGTCACAAATGGGGCATTCCTCCAAACCCATTCTAAAAAGCAAATCAACAGTAAACTCTCAATAAAGGCCTGTACTTGTTTATTTAGTGTACAGGGAAATAAATAACACATGGGAGTTGTAAAGGGATATCACAGAGTCAGAATTCCTATTATTTTAAATACACTATTCATTGTACAAACACAAAATACAGTCACCAAAGTCAAAATAAAAAGGTATTTAAAAATAATAAACGGAAAGAAAAGCAATCTGTTTAAAAAAAAGCTCATAAGAGATATCACATATACAGTATATTCAATTCATATTATTAATAAAGCATTCAAAGTACCTAGATGAGTCCATACAATTTAGGGTGAAATGTTTAAAGGCTAAAAAAAAAAAAAAAAAGAAGAATAAAATAATTTCATGCATCAAAACAAGTTTTTAACAAACGAGATTCAGTAAAGCTAATATTAATAAAGCCAACAAGGTCCAGCTCCACTAGAGAACGACCTCAAATCTGAAACTACTGTGATTGGACAAAAACAAAGTACCATAGCCTCCCATATGCTTCAGCACTCTAAATTGAAACTCAGCACCCCTAAAACCTGGAGTAAGAAATTGTTATTCTAAAATTTTAGTTCGTCTTTGACAGGCTTAGATAATGTCAAAAACATAATCCATAGTTTGTGGTTTAAATGTATATTTTAAGAATGAAAATAAAAACACCCCGCCTAATGGTATCATCCTCTTCTCACTACGCTCCTTCTCCTCTGTCCCGTTACCTGCACCGCTCGGCAGCACCACAGCCCGTCGTCCAGCGCGATACACAGAGAATCTGTTTAGTTGTTGAGAACCAAGTAAGTTGTTCCAAAGCTGTCTCACTCTTGTTTCCTTTTAGAGTTGTTCTGTTTCCGATACCAAATCAGCGAGTAACATTACTAGAGTCCAGGCACCGTTTACCATTTAGCTCAGTTAGCACCGTTAGTTGCATTAGCTCCGTTAGCGCTGTTAGCACGGCTACAGTCGAACTGCAGCGATCCGAAACAAAATAAACAAATAACCAGCCTACCTGTGTACTGCGTATGTGTGTCTCTGTTTTTAAAGTTTGGCATTACTTTAGATCAGTGGCTAGACTTTTAAAAAAGGGGTGGCCAAGGGGTGGCAAGGGATTATTTGGGGGGTCCATATACAAAACGTTCAAATAAGACAAAAATAATAGTTCTGTCTCACCCTCATCTTTTTCAGAAACTGAATTATATACTGTATATAACCATAGCATATACTACTTAGCATAAAAGTCATCACTCAATCTGAATTAGGCAGCTTACTGTCTCTGCTCTGACCTGCTGGTGACACATTTGGTTCTTGTGTTTGTTCATCTTCTTGGCTTCTCTGTTCATCTCCTGCAAGTTGATCACTAAGAGCTGTTTGGTCCTGATCTGTACCTGATTTTGGCTTCTTTGGAAAAAAAATTGGAGATATCCCCTTTTCTCTCCAGACTGTCCATATACAGAGGAAAGCCTGGTTACAATTACAGTTTAATTTAGCCTATATTTACCATGAGTGTCCTACAAAACAATTACTAAAACAATGACTTTATAGAACTACTAAATTTAACTACATTAACGTTTATTTGACACCATGAAACTGTTAAAAGTAGTTGCCAGGTGTAGTGTTGTTAAATTCTCTAACAGACTTATAAGCATTTAAGGCAATTCTACAGTATCTGAACGATAATATTGGAGTTTTAATAAGGTTTGTAGCAATGCGCTGCATTACAGATTACTAGATGAAGAGATTTTTCACGATTGTCACTGTCAGTCTGGTGCACCAGTGACTAGAGCAAAAACCAGGCTAGTGTTAAACAGTCCAGTGTCTTCTTTACTTCCACGTTAACTACATTGCCTTGTTTGCTTAATTTACCGATAAAAGACGTACATACCGCAAAACACTCTTCATCGATGTCAGAACTATGTGCCAACCCGTCGCTGCCGCTATGTTTTGCAGCACGAACGAACCGCGTGTCATCTTTAACCAATGAAAACCAGAGTCCAGCAGGCACGAGCTAGCTGAGAGCCTTTAAAGAACAGTGGTTCAGAAGTTTCTTATGGCTGGAATACTCAGTGAGACAAAATGCTGCTTTTTGCCTTCCTTTTAGGGTATTTGGCAAAAATCTCAGAAAGGATGCACTGGTTAATGATGGGATAAACAACTGGCAAAAGGCAATTAGCAAGTTTCAAAAACATGAAACAACACAATCACATAAGGACAGTATGTTGTGTTGGAACAGCTACAGAGCAAGCCTGTCAAAAGGCAAAGTTATTGAGCAGATAGAGGCAGCGAGTGCCACTGAAATTAGTGAAAGGAGGGAGTACCTTGAACGTGTTGTGGCAGTAACCTGCTTTTTGTGGAAGCAAGGCATAGCATTCAGAGGCCATGATGAAAGAGATGAGTCAGTACAACAAAGGCAGTTTCCTCGAGTGCATGTCACTTTTGACCAAATTTGATCTCTTCTTGCAGATACACAGCTCCTTCAAACACCACGTCTCTCATCTGATAGCCAAAATGAGCTGATAGAGTGCTGTTCACAAGAAGTAACAGAAAATATCAGCAGTGAGATAAAGGGATCAAAAATGTATGTCATTATGGCTGATGAGACCAGGGATGGAAAAACAGAACAGTTGGCCCTCTGTGTTAGGCACGTGTCTGCAGAGGGAGCCCTCAAAGAAAGGTTCCTAGCCCTTACAGAGGTGTCACAGTTTGACCCTACTTCAATAACAGCTGCAATTGAAAATCAGTTGGTAAAGAAGGGAATTGATCGGTTGAAATGTGTGGCACAGACCTACGATGGGGCAGCTGTCATGAGTGGGGATGTTGGGGGTGTACAAGCTCAACTTAAAAAAAGCTCCCTGAGGCAATTTATGTGCATTGCTTTTGCACATGAGCTTAATCTTGTTTTATGCCACACATGCAAAGCTGTCTCTGAAGCCACAGAGTTCTTCAACATACTGGAAAGTCTCCATTCTTTCTTTAGTGTCTCGCTTGTAAACCACCATAAGTTTGTAGACACTCAAAGAAGAAGAGAGAACTTGTGCAGTTGTCTACAACACGCAGCTTCATTCAGTGACTGCAGTGATTGATCATTTCCCTGCTATCATTGAGTTTCTCGCCACAATCAGGACACCTACAGCAGTTGGACTGAGGGCAAAACTCAGTAAATTCTCCTCAGTGTATTTGCTGATGGTTTTCCACACTCTCCTGTCTGTAACAGCAGGTTTACACAGGTACCTACAGTGACTGACACCATGAAGCAGAAACGCAGTGATACCAAACAAAAGATATGTGTGAAGCAAACCAGATAGCAGTCTCAGAATCATCCTCAGGACAGAGGTGCAAAACAAAGAGAATGGATGAATTTCTTGTTGAGTCAACTTGTGGGGCAGGTAGTAAAACCTGTGGCACTTCAAAATGTGAAGATCTCAAGAGGAAACTTTTGTTTCCCTGTCTGGACAGCATGATCTGTGAGCTTGAGAGGCGTTTCTCTGGTGTTAATGAGGAGGTGCTCAATGGAATTCAGGCATGCAGTCCAACCTCAAGCCACTTCTTGTCTGAGCCTCACCTGACAGCACTGGCTCTGCATTACCATATTGAACTTAGGCCAGAGGAAGTGATGGCTGCAAAAAACTTTCTGAAGCGCAAGATTGAGGCTGGTGCAGCTCAGGACATGCTAGCAGTGTACAAACTCCTAGATTCTGAAATGTTCCCTTCACTGAAAGCTGTTATTCAGGTTGCATTGACAATACCTGTTAGCATCTGTGCATGTGAGCGGTCTTTTAATGCCTTGCGCCGGCTCCATACATGGCTCAGGAGGACCACAGGCCAAAGCAGACTCCAGCACCTAGCTGTGTTGTCTATTGAGAAGGAGTTGCTTGAAGGAATTGAACACCAAAGGGTCATTTTTCAGGTTTGCCACCCTCAAAGTGCGGCGACACAGATTAACTCTCCCAAAGTAGAGTGTATTACCTGCATACATGGTAGAGCCAAATGGGAATTCAGGGAAGTACTTTCAAAGATTTCTTTTTATATCTATAACTTCTAAATATTTTCAAGACCTGGGTAAATAATCTGGATTTGGGGGACTTTTTGGTTTTACCTTTTTTGCTCTTGATGTGAAGCCTGTTTTATGTATGTTTTGTTTTAATTACTGATGACTTACATGGGTGTATAAAAGTTGCAGACAGATGTGCAAGTAGGTTAGAGATGGCCATTTGTAAATAATTGGAAGATGACTGTTGATATAACAGGAGGCACATCACTTTCATAAGAGCTTTATAGACTGTGTTTCTGATAGTAATGACGACTCTGGTTCATTTGAATTGAGTGGAAGAAGGAGAAGAGCAAATGTCAGGAAATGAGGACTACTGAGATTAAACCACAGGCACTCATAGACTGAGCTGGGGTGGGGCTCATTGGGTGCTCAGCACGCCTGAAACTCTGACCCTAGAACCGCCCCTGTGGGCTTTCTCATGCTCCTTGAGACAGAGCCTTGAGCCTATTCGAATCTCTTGACTCTTGGCCTAAGGATTTGTTCAAGCAGAGACTGACTCTGTGATTTTAAATGAAAGAGGTCTTTATTTAACAAAAAACAAGCTGAGGACCAGAGGTGAGAAGGTGGAGTGAAGCCCAGAAGATAAACTAGACAAATGGAGGAGAAGCAGGAAAGTCTCTCAAACCATAAACCTATCTCTGACACAGAGACCCAGAGTGTGCTACCAAACAGGACTGAATGATCTGTATCTCTAGAGTGGTGTGAGTAGAGCAGGTCTTTGTAGTCAGGTTGATGAGCTCTATTGGCTGCAGGTCTGTCTATCTGTCTCACTGAGGAAAACCAGCCACAGCAGAAAAAGAAAAGGGGAGAAGAAAACACAACAATCATTTTTCTCAAACATTTTTTGTAAAATAGTTCAGACTTTGATATTTCTTTCTCTAAATAGTTTTGCCCACGTGGACATAAATTGTGGATGTGGAACAGCCAGAGCTGAAGTATGGGATGCAAGGAGGAGACTTCATATTCTCAACAAACATACTTTTGTCTGGAAACAACTTCTCCGTCCTGAGTTTATGAATATGGGAATAGTGGCATCCACAACTTTCTTTACAATACAGGATTCTTACTGTGTTGATGCAGGAAAAGAGGAACGCCATAATACAATACAATATCAGGGCCTGGGTCAGTTTGCCAGACTCCCACTGGCAAACAATACACCCTTCTGCGACCCAATATCACCGACTGAGGAGATCAAGACTATTAAGCGAATGAAAATGTCTAGTAGCCCCGGACCCGACGACACATAAAAAGATCCCACCTGCTACTCTTTGACCGTAAGGGGGACAGACTGGCAGCGATCTTCAGCTACATGCTAGCCAAACGACACATGCCACGATGCCTCAAACTGAGCAGGACGACCCTCATCCCCAAATCTAATGAGGAGTCAAAGCTCAATGACTTGAAGCAAAGCATGTGTGTCGGATCGGATGATAAAAATGGATTGGGGTTGTAATGGATATTGCATAGTTAATACATGTTTTGAAAAAGGCTATTATTTTCAATCTTGCGATAATGACCAAGGAAAAAGTAGTTTATTAGCGAAACGAACTGCAAATGCTAATTCTAGTGTGTCATCAAAATACTTAAAATTAAAAAGAGTATAAGGTTTTCCTTACCTGTAATCCAGCCCTGGTTTAGACCTGGTTTTTGAAGGTCTGTCTAACCTGTAAAAAATCTGAAAAGAGATAAACTAAAATTGCAACAACACAGTAGAATAAACTAACTTGTCACATGACAGTCCAATCCCAGCTCACACTCCGTTTGTGGGTGAACAATCCAACACTCGGTGAATTCTGCCAAATTTGCAGAAGAAATCAAGATTAGGAGAATTAAAGTCAAATTAGCAGAAATCCAAAATGTCCCAGTCTACATCTTGCTGGTCCAGATCTTGGTCTAGTCCTGGGCTTGGTCCTAGATCAGTCGAGGTCTGGTCGTGCTCCTGAACTTGGTCTGGTCTTGCTCCTTAACTTGGTCTGGTCTTGGTTCTGGATCAGTTATGGTCTGGTCCTGCTCCTGGTTCAGTTTTGGTCTTGTTCCTGGTCTTGGTCTTTGGTCAGGATCTGGTGTTGGTGTAGTCTTCAGACCTTATCTTAGTGTGGTCAGGGCTTGATCAGGTTTTGTCCTGCATCTAGTCCTAGCTGAAGTAAAAGCAAAATCTATGAAAGTCAAGGGTGGGATTCAAACACACAACCTTTTGACAATGGGACTAACTCTCTATCTGTTGAGCTAAATGGCATAAGACATTAATATTAGTCTTAAAAGGATGATGTCATACTGCTATTTTCAACAGGACACAGCTGCTCACAGACACTGGAACAGAGTTGGTCTCGAGTGAAGCCTTCAAACTAATGCATCTTATTCAGAAATGATGAACAGTAGAGAAAATCTGTTGAAACTGTGAGCATCAGGAGACTCTGCTGAACGTGTGGATATAAGATTTATGTAGTTTTGATGAAAACTGAGCATCAACAGACAATATGAAAATGTGTAAGATTTCTGTGTTTGAGAAGATAAGTTTGGACGTCTTTAACATGGGAGTCAATGGGGACCTGCACTGGTGCAGCTGACACTTCCGAGCAGTTTATTCAAATCCTGTAATCACAAAGCAAAATGAAACCAACAGTCCACATTTTTTAATTATGTTTCTATATGAGAAAAATGCTAATAATTTGAATGTCCAATACAAGTTTAGAACATCAAACGCTTTAAACTTAGCTTTCTGCTCAGACACCTGGGAGACCTCTTGACCGCTCGGCGAAATCATCCAAGGATCCATCCTCTGCTCCTGCTCTTTGGACCAGTGCGTGGCAAGATTGTGCTGCACAGAGGTAAGAACAAACAGAATTAGTTTGCAAATAGAAGCATGGTGCATTAACATGTCACCAATGACTACTCACATTCATATGTGTTGCCGTTGCCCTCTTCGTGTCATCGCCAGGTGGGTATTAGGACAGGGTGACTTCAAGCCTAGTCGTTAAAAAAGAATGTCAAGATTGAATTAACACTACCACTGCAGCAACCACAAAATGGCAGTGGTTTACACAGGCTGCAAGTGAATACATGCTCAAGACGTGTTCTTGAACCTTACACATGTTCACCTATGCACTTAAACATTAAAGTACAAAAACATTCAACATTCATAACTCACTTGATTGATTGTCTTTATATACAGCAGGCAGTCTCCTCGTGGTACCTTCACTCCTCGATTTTTTTCATTTGGTTAGCATCCTGTTCGCTAGCTTGTAACACTTGCACTTACCGCACACGTTCGCTTTACTTTATTCTTTCAAAGGTTATTTTTTACTTTAACTGTTTTCCTGTACGCCGTTCTGGTGACTAGCCACCGGGTCAGCATCAAATACAAACAGATAATTTAAGCTTCAGTTCTCCAATGTGCTTCTATTGCCACGCCGCAGGAATTTCTTTGCTGCTTCCGCCTGGGTTCAAGGTGTGCTCTCTGGGGAACATGCGCCATCTCCTGGCCAAATATATTGTTGCAAATACATCCATTTGTCTTGCTTGCGTGTACTGTCTGTCTGTCTGTTGTAAATGTCAGTGGTGCTGGTGGAGGACATGGAGGTAAAGGTGGACGCCGAGGAGCTCAGAGAGCTTAATGTCTCCACTGTAACCGCAGCAGATGAGAATACACAGAATATTATTTAAATAACAGGGAAATGATTAAAGCTACCCACCATCCCACCTTACTGATGATAGCACACCAGCACTACAGCCTAAATGCACTCCTATAACATACCCTCAGCTCCTGGGGCAGCGGCCGATCCAGTGTTTTGACTGCTGATGAGTTCATGGACTCGTCGGTGTAGGTGGTCCCTCTCCTCTAAAAGTTTACTTTTTTGTTCCTGTCCATTTTCAGGGCAGCGGTTGCAGTTGGAGCCACAGCTGTGAGAAGCAAATGCATGTTCCTCATTATCTAATCAATACATTCAACATGAACAAATACCAATGTAAATTACACCTGCATATAAAATTCATGCTGCCACTTCGTTATTCCATAAGGGAAATAAAACCTACAAAGCTTTGTGAAATTGTTTATCCGTATTAATGTTGAAAAAGTTGCGTTTGTTAATGATTATTTCATGGGTCACTAGTGACACCTAAAGTGGGCTAGTGACAACATTTATCAAGTTGGGCCTACTTTCTGTTTGGGGCCTGCTTGGTCTGGCCTCCTCTCCGCTGTCGACAACAACTGGCACACTAAAAAGAAAAGTTAAAGTACATAAAATTGTGGCACTAATTCATATTTTATTTGAATCAAAACTTAAAACTAAACTTACTCTCCTCCAGCTACGGCGCGCTGTGGTGATGCAACTGCAAACGAAAGAGTAACAACTTCATAAAACTACTTAAATTGTTTGTTGTTGACTTTTTCCGAGCTATTTTTACATTTACAGTTTGATGGCATTTAAAAGTAGTTTGAGCATGGACACATGCACATTTAAAAGCACGTAAACAACTCTCAACAACATACCTTCCGCCATTTTGGCCATCTCGCTCTGCGCCTGCGGACCCCAGGGACCGTCACCACAGCTTCCCACTACACATCGTCACCAGACATCTCATTAGTCCAGACGCTCTCCAAGCTGATGTTTAGTGTCACACCACACATTTGGGAATACAGAAAACTCGATGATGGACGATGTTGTTTCCCAACGTCATCTTTATCCTCTTCATTGCCACAGATTTTTCCATATGTTCTAACAAACAGGCACAGTCCGGAGTGTGTGGGCTTGTGCACAATCAACCTGCCATATTGAAAATGTGCATGTATTCTTTAATGGAGTGTTTCAACCAAATTGGATTGTTCACGAAGGAACTGCATAACTCACATAAAACGGGCACAAATAAATGCATGGATTGGTTGTGCCAAGTATACCTGTTCTCCTTCTAACCTTGTGTCATGAAACAAAAACTTGCCTGGGCAATATGTGTTTTTAGTGACATGTTATGTTGGGCGTTCTGGGAAATGATACTCATTTAACAATGACAATGTGTTAATGAGCATTAACACACACGCGTGTGGACAAAAGTATGTATGAAATCAGCATTTATTATTCATTTATTTTTTTTATCACAAAAAAAAAAAAAAAAACAACAACAAACAACATCTTCAATTTTAAATTCAATGTTTATTTCTTCCCATGCTTTTTTTTTAAATTTGTGACTTAATTTTTTCTTCTTCATTCTTCCTCCTCCGCTTTCTTCTTCTTCTTCTTCTTCTTCTTCTTCTTTCCTTTTCTCACCAGAGAATCATTGTCTTGAACTTCTACTGTACAAGCACAATTAATTTTAGCGCAAATACACACTTTGCAAATACACACAAAGATAATTGCATAACCCTTTCAACACAAACCTGGCGACCAAGCTTCAATGGCGCTGTCGTTTTTCTCCAATTTTTTTACAGTGTCTTTTAGGTATTCGCATTCCTCTTTTAAAAGGCTAATTTCTGCCTTTAGCACTGCCATGTCCACTGTATGGTGCAAAAATCAATAACAAAAGAAATCCAAAACGTTATTATGGTCACATAACATTGCCACACATGCTGCTTTCACAAAGTAACACCAAACTATCAAACACACAGTATTTTTGATCATATACAGCATATTCACATTCAAAGATTTTAAGTTTTCTTCCAAGCCAAAGTTACTACTCTGTAATTACTATCATTTTTGTAGGCTTCACTGAGTAGTCTTGATGCCCAGGATTGTCGGGTGTTGAATGGCCCATTGTCTGAGTCTTCAGGGCTATAGCTGAACAATACAGGGCAATACGCAGTCTGTGAATAATAAATGTGTCACTTTTGTAAAATCTGCGCTTGTGAGATGCGACAATTTGCATAGACAATTGCAGATAACCATTTAAGTAATCAGTGACAATTATTTGTCGAAAAGGTTTTTTACATTTAATTCCAGAAATAAACTTTTACGTGTTGTCCTTTTTTGTTTGGTTTTTTATATACCTGCGGGCGACTTCCCGCGGAGCGCGGCCATTTTAACAGGCTTGCCCACCTCCGTTCGTTCTTCTTGTTTAAGAGGGCGTATTCTGCGCGGAGGCATTTTCCTGTTAATGAAATTAATTACATTACTCTCGGACACATACGCAACACATTCATTTATACATACCTTTGTTTGCTCTGCAGCAGAGACAGCGAAAGACGACAACAACTGCGAACGTCAAGTCTGGTGAGACTGTCAACGCTTTTGTTGCGCATGCGCACTAAATTGATGAACGATTTCAAATAACTTTTTACTTTGAATCACAAGGAGGATCGACAGAATCAAGATTTTTTTTTAATAAGTTGTTAGAGTAATTAGCTAATGAATATCTTACGGTTGTATGATTTCTCATTACAATCCGAATGAATGCTCATTTTATTGAACACGCACGTCCCCGTTCAATTACGTCACTAACACGCGCCCTTATTATGCCAATACATCCCTGCACCGCCAACAGTCTCGGCCTGAGTACTAACAATTCGTCACATTACTGGGTATTTCTCTTAACATGGCAAGATTAATGTCAAAGACGCTTAAAGCAGCTGAAAGAGGGGGATTTGCACTAATTAGATTTTTGCAAAAACGGGGACTTCTTGCTCGACGTGTAAAATGTACAAAGTGTCGCAAACGCATGAAGTTAAAAAGAGCGCACTCCATAAAAGACGGCTACAGGTGGTAAGTTAACAATTCTAATGATATACAGTATTTAACAAGCAATGGCTTTTATTGTTGTTTTTACATATTTATTTAAACATGATTTGTCTGTTTTCCAGGAGATGCAGAACATCACGTCATGGGGACGTCTCCCGGTCGATACGAATCGGCTCCTTATTTGAAAATTCCCACATATCTCTACAGTCTTGGATTAAGATCATACACAGGTTGGTTTGTATATCTAATCAAGCAAGTCATTCCACAAAAGTCAGAAAGTAATAATCCACTGATATAACACTGTAGCATGTCTATAACGCTATAGCGGTAGTAGGAATAACATATATATTTTTTTTCACTGTCTGGAAATAAACTTGTGGGTTAACATCAGAACTGCTTTAAGTTTTTGTCAAGGAATGAGGAGGAGACATGTTGACATCATTGAAGATGAAACTGTTGGAAGTAGTGCGTCAGTTTCGAAAGTGTATGACTGTCTTAGGCGCTGTTGCGTTGATGCCACTGAACGACTGGAACACAAAAGAAAAATGCGGATAGGTGGAAGAAATGCTTTTGTCGTCCTTGATGAAAGCATGTTCTGTCACAAAAGAAAGGTACATATATTTTTAATGAGTTATAAGTGGCATGGGAGATAAATTGTAAAAGTTACTAAAATCTCGATTTTAACCTTGAATATTCTTTTGTAGTACAACCGCGGTCGTTTTGGAAGGACATGGCGAAATAGGCGGTCGTGGGTATTTGGAATGCTGGAGGTTGAGGGACAAAGACGAAGGCCTATACTGAAGTTGGTGGCACGCCGATCAAGACAACACTTGATCCCCATCATTAGAAATCACATTGTTCCTTGTGGCCAAGTTTTAAGTGACTCGTGGAGAGCATACAGCACTTTACCTCGGTTTGGCTACATTCACTTTCAGGTGAATCACCAAAGGTTCTTTGTGCATCCTCACACAGGTGCACATACTCAGCATATTGAAAGAGCATGGCGTACCTACAAAGAGGACATTTATAGATGCCGGGGCAATTTAACGGAGTTATCACTGAAAAACACATTAAGACTGATCGAGTATAACTATTGGCTTGGGAAGGAGCACAGACACGGTCCTATTGGACGACTGATGCATGACATACGACAACTTTATAAGTTGTAACATCGTTTTACAATAATGTGTTTGGAGATTTGGTCATGTCAGCCATGTACATTTGTTATTTGGTATTGAAAGAATCCAAATTATACAACTTGAAAAAAATAAAGATTGCAAAAGTATTGTGTTATTATAAAATGACAGTATCCTTTTTTAAAATATATTTTAATATGTCGTATAAGATGTATATAACCAATATATAGTATATAGCTTTCAGACCTACAGTTTCATAGCAGCTGTGAAAAGAAAATATAAACAAAAGGCAAATATTATTACACACAAACATGTAAGATGTAGCTTTCAGTTTATACATAGACCACCTGTTCAATAAATAATAGTTAGGATCATATTATTCTCTTGCCTTTCAGGGGCAATAATTAGAGGAAAGAAATTAAAAAGAACTTAGAAATTAACATTTCTTTTTTTTTTTCACTTGCCGTTCAGGGGTCACTAACAGGAGGAAAAAAAAGTTAGCACTTAGGAAATGGAGCGCAAATGATGCATCGATTTTTTTTTTCTCTCTTGCCGTTCAGGGCTTCCGTAGTGAAGACATCTCACCAACCAAGGCTTATATACCCAGAGAAGTTCTAGTGTAATCTATTAAGCAATCATAAATATATAATTGACACAGATGGAGATAAACTTAAAGGCTAAGGGTTGGTCAAAAAACAATCACAGCCCCAAACAGCTTGGTCTGATCACAGTCTGTGATACTACCTTTGCCCCTTCACTGAGCCCAAATGACCAAAGCAGTCAATAAAAAATCCACAAAAAAAAAACTGCAGACAGCAGCTTCAATAAAGGCTTAGGTATATACACACTAAAAAAATGCTGGGTTAAACATAACCCAATTTCTAACCCAATGCTGGGTCAAATATGGACCGAACCAACACTGGGTTAGTTTGAACTTTTAGGTTGGGTTACATGTTTGACCCAACATGTTGGGTTATGTTTTCTACCCAATTGTGGGTAAAAATTAACTAATTTGTTGGGTTAAAACTACTAAATGTTGGGTTGAATTAAATAAATTCTTTTTTTTTTTTTTCAATTTACTTCTGTTTTAAAATAATCAATTTATATACAAATTATATACTAAATAGGCATAACAAAAATTATCACAAATAAACTATCACAGTGTCACTCTTGTTGTTTTATTTGAATAAAAACATACAAAACACACTTTTTAAACACTGGAAAAACAATAATAAAATGTGAGCCTTTTAGCTCCAACAACCTTGAACAAACAGGTTACTCTCTTAACAAAAAAACAAAAATATAATACATCATCAAATATATAAATCATCAAATCACAGACAACTGGGCTCTCAGTAACTTGACTGCATTGGATTCCCTTCCAGGAATCTCAAAAATTACAGTCTGAATAAACTCCCAGATTTGTCCATATAATTTTGGATAGCAAATATCAAAAACATAATAGGCCTTGAAACACCCATCAACAGCCCCTACAAGTGATGGGTACTGAAGTTCCATTCAAAATAACAAAAGCTTGGGAGCACCTTTCCTCTTCCCCCAGCATAAGCACAAATGGATAGTCCATTGGTGCCTTGAGGAGGTACTCAACAATGTTGGTTCCAACCTGAAAGAAGGAGAATTTTTAGAGTTTGTTGTTAAGGAGATGAGGAAAAAAAAGACAAATGTAACATCAATAAAGCAGCATTAAAAACTTTCTTTTCAGCTGTTCCCTGTACGGGTCACCACAGCAAATTCTCTGCCTCCATCTAACCCTCCCCTCTGCATCCTCTACTCTTCCACCAACTAACTTCATGTCCTCTTTCACTACATCCATTAATCTCCTCTAGGCCTCCTGCCTAGAAGATCTAACCTTAGCCTCATCCCTCTATCCATATATGCACTATCCCTCCTTGGTGCATGGTCAAACCATCTCAATCTTGCCTCTCTGACTTTATCTCCAAAACATCCAACAAGAGCTGTCCCTTCGATGCACTCATTCCTAATCCTATCCATCCTCATCACTCCAAAAAAGAACGCCAACATCTTAAGCTCTGCTACCTCCAGCACTGCCTCCTATACTGTGTTTTCCTCATGCCACTGTCTCAAGACAACATAACCAGTCACCACTTGTACACCTTTCCTTTCATTCTTGCTAAAACTTTTATCATTAGCTTTATCGCTCAGTAGTAGTCACAACTCGTTGGTGCTGGCCCTGCTGGGGCAATGTAGATGCCTGTTGCATCGGTAAGAAGAATGAGAACATGCTAATGTGGACTAAGCTCTAGTAGCCACAACTCTGTCCATCAGGACACTCCACTCTTTTTCACATTCATCAGCTCTTCAAACTACTCCTTCAATATAAAAATCACACTACTAGCACCTTTCAGTACATTTCCATATTCTTAACCACATTAACCTGCTGTACATCCTTACCATCTCTATCTCTCTGTCTCAGTCTCTGTCTCTGTCTCGTCCAAATTGGACAAAGGGTTTAGGAGGTACAGCTCTTTAATGTGTACACTGTAAAACCCAATGGTGCATCTTACCAAAAGAAGTTATTCTTACTCAGTTCTGCTAAAAAGTTAGAGTAACTTTTATAAACTGTGTTAAGTAAACCCAAAAGTAAACATGTGATGTAAAAACTCACTTGTAATAAGAACACATCTGTTTTTGTTACATTTTGAGTATTGTTGCTTTCAAATGTTTGAGTATTGTTGATTTGAACTGTTTAAGTAGTGATCACAGACCTATAAATATATTGTATAGATGATAAAATAAATGCAATAAGTAAACATAATCTGTAGTTTTCTTAAATAATTTAAAAGACTTAAAGAAAATCAGTAGCAAATAATATTTAGTCTATTACTAGATGCATATTAATAAGGAAAGGCAGGGTTTTTTCTGAATTGGAAGACCAATAATAAAAAAAGAAAAGAAAATGCAGTGACTGCATTTATACAACTGGGATTCTAACTCACGATGTTCTAGAAAAGACCACTACACCACTAGGCTACACATACTAACGTTGTGTTAAAATTTGCACATTTCAAGACATTGTGGCTAGAATGAAGGAGACATTTTCCTACATGGCATCTTTGCCTCTAATATATTTTGTTAAATATTAATTCAATAAAACATTAATAAATTATACGTTTTGTTTCTCTTAAGTGGTATAATGGAGACAATAAAACCAAATAATGAGATGAGAATTCTTTATTTAGATATTCTTTATCTTTATAAGATATTATTAAAAAAAAAAAAAAGTCAGCCGAGATTCGAACCACAATACGTCTACTCCTAAATTCAGTGCATACACCACTTCGCCTCCCGCTTTGGTACCTATACATTCTATGTTTGGTACATGCTGATGTATCCCAGTTAATCCAACTCATTTGACACAGAGTGAGACCTCCTGTGTGTGTCTTACGTCATCAATGATCTTTGCACACGGCACCAAGCTGCTGTTGGATTTGTCGGCCATGTTGTGTTTGAGGCAAGCTTTGCCGCCGAGAACAATTTAGCGACAACATACAACATATTGGAAATTATAAGGTAAACGATTTTCTTTATTGTTTTAATGTTTGTTCAGAACTTGCATGTGAATTTATCTGACTGCTTTGCCAATATTTACAAAAACGGAGCTTGCCAGCACAAATCCCGCCAAGCCTATGAAGTCCGCCTGTACAAATTTAAAATATAACGGTTACAGGCTTATTTTGATAAAATAGTTGTTAAGTGCCCTACTTTTTCGGAGCTGCATAGCACAAGACTCTAAGGTAAAATTAATTTTGAGACTTTTCTGACTTTCAAGTTCAAATATATTCTTTACATGGTGAAGGTGAAAATAGTACATTAATTTCATTTTAACTAAGCTAGTTACTAACTAAACATTAAAATAGCGTTAACAATTTGCGGTTTATTTTGATTACAAAAAGTTCTAATATGTAGAAAAACGAAGCTTGCTACCACAACTTCCGCCTAGCATATGAAGTCACCCTGTACAAATTTAAAATATAACGGCTACCGGCTTTATTGATAAAATAGTTAAGTAGCTAACTTATTTTTTGGAAGCTGCATGGCACAAAACTTTAAATTTTAATCATTTTCACAATGCACTTTAGAACTAACAGTTAAACATATTTTTCTTGTGTCATTACAGTGTTTGGCTAAGGAAGCAGGACGTTTGGAGAGATCATCCACCGCTGTTTTGCCACTAAAGACTGCCAGTGAAGGTGATATAAAACATTTGACAGATAATAGGGCCTTTTTGATTTGAGACAAAATGTGGAATTGCAAGTTGTGTAGTTTTTCAACTGCCATAAAAGTTATCTTGTTGAAGCATTATCGGCTCAACCATGGTCAGTACTCAACAATTTCACCTTTACCCTGTCTCTACAACTCCTGCATGTGTACGTTTAGTACATTTAATTCATTAAAGATACATATGTCAAGAATGCACACTGTTACAGAGAGGAAAGACAGTTCTTGTCCAGCTTTGAATAATTATGGATTTTGTTGCCCTCTGTGTAACTTTAAGCAGCCATTCATTGAAAGTCAAATGTTTATCCATCTGAGGGGGCATTTAAAACGGAAACAAACTGTTCTATGTCCTTTCAAGGACTGCAATTTTAAAACCAATGTATACTCAACCTTCAATGCCCACAAATGCAGAGACCACCAAGGTTCAACAAATTATGATGAAGGCATTGTGCAAAGTGTCATAAATGTAGACCAAAATGATGACTTGCAGCTTGATTCAGTTGAGTCATATTATTTTGTTTGTAATTTTCCTCAGCTGTACTGTGAATTTCAACGGATAACCAATCAGAATCTGCCATACGTGTTTTATGCTGCGCTGGATGAATATGCTCCTCAGCTGATTGGACTTTACAAGAAGAAGAAAACTGGACGGGTTGGTGAAAAGATGGAGCAGCTTTTGTTGGCATATGAAGAACAGGTACTTAAAAAATACCCTCACTCTACTGTTTGCTTGTTAGTTACCATTGTCATGTTTTCTAATTTTACCTTATTTATTAAGGACAAAAACGACATCTATGCAATAAGAACTGCAGCCCTTGCTGGCCTACCAATTTACCTCAAGGAGGATTCTTCAGAGATTTTCAAAACATGCAAGGTATATTATACTTGGGCATTACAATAATTTGCACATCGGACAGGTGATAATGCTTCACATTTGATGGCTGACAGTGTGTATTTATTATGATCTATGACCAGTAATAATTGAAATAAGATAATTTTCCACTTTGTATGACATTTCAGGATGAAATGGAGTGCCATGAAGGTGCAGTTGCTCTGGTTGCTGATGTTGATGAAGAGGAGGTGCCTACAGGAGTTCCATTCTCACCACGGCAAGTGTTCATCGTGCTAGAGGATCAGGTTGTAATGACTCATCACTCATGGACTGATGCGCTGGTATGTTTGTTTGGGCTAATATATGCTCTGCATCTGAGTTACCCTGAAAAGTGTAGTGGCTCTTTTGAGTTCATTCAAGTAGTGTTGCTGAACCTAAAAAATGATAGAAAGCAACTTAAACCAAAATTGCAGACACTGAAAAATGAGCTGGTGTAGATGGGGTTTGTTGTTTACAGGTCAACACATTTAAGCTTTGAATCAGTAGTGAAGGGCAAGTCTATAATTTTATTTGTTTAAGTTATTTGTCTTTAAAAAAGTCAATATGCAGAAAGCAAAGAATAAGGTTACATTTCTGTAGAAATATTTTTATTTGGTGTAGGTGCATGTTAGTATGTTTTGGGAAAGTAAAACCGTAAATGGAAATTGTAATACATCAGAATATTGTGGACAATAATATTTTATTTTGCACTGCATTCTCATTTATTGATGTACACCTGGTACATTTTTGTACATTTATTCAATTGACCAAGTGCTATAAAACATTGCAAGTTCCTTGAAAGTGTCATTTTAAAAGGCTTAATTGTATTTAATTGATAATGGCTTTTGTAGTCATAATTCATGTCAGAAGGTACGGTTGTGTTCATTCTGTATTTTCTCTCCAGTTCAAGTTAATAAAAACTGAATGGACAAAAGTTTTAGTTTGTTATTATGTTAATCTTACTCATACAGATTGGTGCAATCGGTTTCCCCAAATGGATTGAGTAACTGTATTAGAGTTTTAAGTTGTTCAAATAAGAACCATTTAAGTTAATTTAACTTACTGTAAATATGAATAAGTAACACTTTTAAATAAGTTTGATTAAATACAGCGTTTTAGTATCACATATTTAATGGTTTAAGTTAGAACATACTAAATAAAATAAGAAAATAAACAAAATTCATTTGAGTTACCTTATCATAATTGTTTTGGGTTCTTTAGACTCTTTTAAAGTAATTAAAAATACTAAAATAGTTTGAGTTAAAAAACTTAAATCAATTTGTGCAATCGGTTTCCCCAAATCATTTGAGTTTACTTAACTTGTCAGGTTTTACAGTGTAGCTATAACTTCTAACCTCCGTTAGGCGGCCATTAACCGGCTGTTAACCGTTAAGAAGCACTATAGTGAGGGTAATTGCCGGCAGGGCAGGGAGAGGAGACGGTACTGCACAATGTTCTAGGTACACCAGGTCTCTTTTTTTCAATTTATATATTTCTTTTGTCAAATACCCAAATAGAAAGCAGCAGCGATGACTTATAAACTGGGCTGAGTCCGTTCAGACGGCGCGTGCCCGTTACGTTTTCTCTGTAAGCTACGTCACCAATAGGTCTATAGCACTGATTCATAGCCTATGTTCTGCCTCTCCATAGATACATTGAGTATGTAAATGTGATTTATTTGATGAATTGAAACAACTGACAAAAGTAGCGTTATTATTAAGTCAATATTAATAAGTATTTTACATTTAATAAACTTGTAGCTATAAGTGGAAAAATGAAGTTTGATCTTTTATCATATATAAATATTCTAAATTTACTTTGTCCATTTCTTTTCCAGAATGAGTCTTTCCACACTCTTAAACGCAAAAAGAGCAAATTCACTGGCAAAATTGCCAATGATAAAAATTAGAGTTCTCAAGGAAAAAGAAAAATCTATTGTTCTCAATTGGGCATTCCAAAAAGATGAAATTGTTCCAACTGTGATAAAAAAAAACTAAAAAAAAAAAAAAATTGTGATAATTTCCGATGGCCAAACAAATTCTAAATTAACTTTGTATGAAGGAAACCAGTCAAAACTAGAAATGAACAAATCTTACATTATTTCGAACATTGGGACTTTTGGCTGTCCACCCAAACTGACATGTACAAAGGACACAAAGGTCCTGAACACGAGGTTAAAGAGGAGCTGCTGGAACAGGCAGAGGGGATGATTGCCCCCAAATCACCCTCTGTACCTGTTGGTACCGAGGCGACCGATGGCCCAGTCACAATGACTGGGAACGTGGTGCAGGTCAGTGTCTGTCTTTTGTTCTGTTTATTAGTCTGTCTCAAATTGTAAAATTTTTTCTTTTTCTCTCTTTTCTTCTCTTCCAGGTGTTCAAAACACGGGCCGTTAACATCAAAGGCACCATTGTCCCAGTACGCTCACTGCAGATTTAGTGTATCTATACCCTTTTTATTGCACTTGAATTATATTTAAACCATTCTCTGTGTGATCAGATCATTTTTAGTTTTTGTCTGTTTTATGTTTTTGGTATAGAGTGGACAATGTAGCTGGATTAATCTGTGGAGGGAGATGGTCCTGCAAAACCTTGCTGTAGGAGACACAGTGACCATCACTCATCTCAATGGTGCAAGTTCCTCATTTGGCTTTAGACTGAACACGACTTACAACACTGAGATCACAGTAATTATTTGTCTGTTAGTCTGCCTGAACCTTTCTAATATTGTAGCGTGAGGCAACTGCAGTCCGCTCGTGTTGAGTAGTTTCAAGTCACGTGACCTTATTTCATTTGCATGTTCTGTTTATTATGGTGTTAAATGCAGTTTCTGTGATATTGTTGCCACTATTCATTGTCAGTTCTAATTTCTGACCATGTGATTATTTGGAGTTAATGTTTTAACTAAGTAGGTTCCTTAGTGTTGTAGTCTACACCATGACTAAGGACAAAGTGTTGTTAAGCAACATACAGTGTGTCCATGTATAATCGTTGTTAACTGCCTCCTCAAAGTGTGATTGGACAATTATCTCGCCTGACTGTCTATTGTTAAGACGTGACATTATATTTTGCAGACGCAGGCAGCTGAGGTGAGGGAGACGACGATCTCCGTACAGGGAGCTTCAGATGAGACCGGTGGAATCATCGACATCACGGATGGTGTAGTGATGTTCACCATCAGAGCAGACTTGTGGAAGGAAGAAGGGAACTTCCTGATTAAACTAAGGGTGAGATTAGAGGGAAGCGAGATCCTTTCATACACCACCGAAGCAGAAGAATGAGAAACTAAATAATATTAATTTCTGTACAAAATAGTATATATATATATATATATATATATATATATAATTCAATCATAAGTAGTTGTTTGTGTGTCTTTTTAGTGTCTGTTCACTTTTGAATTAAATTATATCCATCAATAAATAACTTTTATATAAATTTTTTGTATTTTCTATTAGGCCAATTTACTACAATTTTTTCAATGAATGTAAATAATTTTGCTTTTTTGTGGTTTTTTACTGTGTTCACCAATAAATATTTTTGTATTAATTTATTTGTAATTATTTGAATGACTTACAAATGTTATTAGGATGACAATATTTAACAAGACTGTGCAATAACAAAATGAATGTTTTAACAAGGGGAAATTTCTAAAATCCAGTGAAGACACAGGAGCTCGTTCAGCCTCAGAGTTACAGGTGTGTCTGTCAGTCACCAGTCTGTCCTGATCCAACGTTGCTGTGACCATATTCACCCTAAAATGGGGTTGTGATATTGGTGCAAGATACCTGAACGTAACGGTTCCTTGTGAGAGACAGGTAAGGACTGTGGACATGTGGCTGACATACCTGTCCTCTGCAGAGTAGTGTCTGGACCAGTTCAGCTGTAGGTGGAGACACAACCCCAGGGAGGAGACCAGGGGCCCGAGGGTCATCTGGCCCATGACTTCTTTGTCCCACATCCAGAGGTGCATGCTGGATCTGCTGAGGGCCCACTCGTGCTCAGCGCTGACGTGGTGCAGTACACCTCAGCACAGAGCCTAAATATATTGAATTTAGAGTCTAAGTTAAAAGGAATGATCACATCTGAGTTCATTTTTTATCTGAAATACTAACTGAAAACAAACTTACCGGTCAGATCCTGCAGTTATTGATTCAGGATGGTGTGGCAATCCAGTCTATTTTCTTGGTGTTTTCCACTGTTGTTTTCTCATAACTGTAAACAATTCACCTATTGTTAGAATACAGGAAAATACAATATTTACAACAGCATTACTATTGACAGTGCCACTGTATTTTCAACAAAAAAAACTAAATATAACTACATTTTCATTGATCGATTACCTCCATGTTACTAACCAGCTTACCATTTGATTATTAGTTACCTAACATACAAATAAATGCACAAGCACAGCTAATCCCACCATGAATGTTTACTTTATTTGTATATACGCTCTATTGTGTGCCGTGCTGTGTATCACAACCGAGACAAGCGGATGTGATTTTCATTATAATAAACAGACCTGTAAATAATCATGACATGAATATAACGAGGTAACCAGTAAAAGACTTGAGGTAGAGTTACCTTTAGCTCGTCTGTGATGACAATTACATTCTGTCTAACAGACAGTTGTAACGTTAGTGTAATGGCTCGCGTTTTCTGGTGTTTATTTAGCAAACGAGCCAATGTTAGTGTAACTCAAAAATGCCACACAGAGTTGGCATTAGCTGCTGTGTGAAGACAGCCGATAAGTAAGAAAAGCTAGGACATCACATTTGTCAGATTCATAAGCCTCGGGAGTCAGGATCATAACGAAATTATGGTCTGAAGGTATTTAATCCATTCAAAACACAAACTTGTTTAGAGACGTTGCTGTTAGCTAGTTAGCATCCCCGTTTCGGAAGCATGCTATTGTTATTTAGCATTAGACAACTGATAACAAAGCATCACAAGATATTTCACATGGTCAGTGTCTTACCTTCTGAATGAAATGAAAGCCGATTCTGGGTCTGTTTTATCCCCAGAGCAGTTCTTGGCTCTCGCGGCTGACTCTGGCTCGTCTTCCTCCGGCGCCGGTCACACTCCCGTTTGGGTCTGCGGGCCTCGCTCGATAAAACGTTCTTTGTTTTTTTAATGTTAGCGGGAAGTTTGTGTTGGTGTCCGGGTTGTGCTGTGTTGCTGTGCTGGAGGCCGTTCGGAGTTTTTTTTGTCTGCAGAGTCCATCTCAAAACTAACGCGAACTAATGCCGCTGACTGTCATGGCCGCCGCGCAGGAAAGTCCAAGACCAAGGAGACGAGAACGCGCACGACGTCACATCCGCCTCGATTTCGCGGGAAATCCGACCCGAATACTACTCAATGAAATGAGGGTACAGGCTTATAGAGGCAACCAAGTTGGATACTTAAAATGTTATCCTTCTCAACACAGCATTGACAGGCTGACTTCTGGGCAAATAAAAGCCTTATTTATTCTTAAAATCCTACACATAGCCCCTTTAACTTTTTTTAAGCTAAATTTGTACTGAAGTTTTTGAAATTGAAAATTTGTAAAATAAATAAATAAAAATAAATAATAATAATAATTTTGCAGTTTTCACAATAAAAAATAAATAAATAAATTTTCCTACTTGGTTGTTACGTTTTTTGTGTGATTTCAGGTCCAATGTGTTGTGAAAAAAAACCCTGAGGCATTGTCTGCATTTTAGTGTAAATAGTTGTTAATAACTTTTTTGGTTAGCTAAATTTGTATAGATGTTTTTGAAATTGAAAATTTATAAAAAATTGTAGTTTTCACAATAAAAAAAAAAAAATCCTACTTGGATGTTACGTTTTTTGTGTGATTTTAGGTCCAACGTGTTAATACAGTATGTCAATATGAAAAAGGTCATACAGGTAAGGTTGTCCTGAAAAAGATGACACCAAACAAACCAAGGTAGCCAACACTTTTTAAGGTGAAATATGAAGGTAAAATCAAACGTAGTCAAAAAGGGCCAATTATACCCTTGACCCCAGGGGGTTAAAACAGAGCTGTATTGACACATACAGCTGGAAGATGGAGGTCCCAGTCATTCACTCATTGACATGCCTTCTAAAGGCACACTTTACATTTAGATGTATTCTTTCATCCTAAACATTTCATAGAAGTTGTCAAAAAAAATTTTAGTGTAAATAGTTGTTAATAACTTTTTTTGTTAGCTAAATTTATAATAATTTATTAACTTATCAGCAACAGTCCAGAGACAGCAAGCAGCAAGACCACCCCAGTCACTTTCAACATATCATGCATTACAGATTATTTCAGATTAAACATTAAATCCTTCAAGAGCACCTGTGATTCTGAAGGAGATAGATTGAAAACACATGATTGGTCCATGTTTCCCCTCCTGTCAATCACTGAAAATAGTTTTTATGAGTTAACGTAAGAAACATGCTAGCTATTGGATGTAAGTCCAGTTCTATGAGTATTGTACATGTGCAGTCTCCAGGGGCATTGCTATTGGTTAACCCCTTACAGTGAGAGGGTAAACTGCCACCTCAATCAAAGGTTGATGACTGGAGCACACTGCACAAGCTACATTCATTCAGATTTTTATGCGCTTTAAAAAAAACAAACAAACAAACAAAAAAATCAGGTGTATTTGGCTGACCTGTGTAGTATTTGGTAAGTTTTAGACACCATGTGTTTTTAGAAACTCGTGAAGATTCTTCACATTGGCCCTAATTTGCATTAGTTCTATTAGAATTTACCACAGTGATCATTCCTCAGTTTTACAACAATCATTTTTATCCAAAACATTAAGGTACAATTAGCATCCTTGAGCATTATCCTCCATATTTCACACATATAACCTCTGCTTGTATTTAACCATTATAATCCATTGTTTACATAAATGCTAACGGAAGAAAGGAAAATGTAGCAAAACTGTATGACAAATGGCAAAAGGTGATTCAAAAACAAAACCCACGTAAACAAGGATTTGACTTTTGCTACTGCCCAGAAAAGATGGGGCCCAAGGTCAGGTTTGTTTACTGCAATTTGCCTAAAAAGCCTTAAAATCACAATTATTCGCCTTTTTTTTTTTCAATAAAAGTGAAGCCAAGTTTGTGTTACCTAGCAACAGAATCCAAAGCATTAGTTCTATTGGTTACTATGGCAACCCCACTGCGATGATGTCATCAGAATGAAAGTGATGATGTCACAAAACATTAAAGCCAGGCTAAGTTGTTAAAGAGACACCCGTCTGAATCAGTTTATGAACTTCAGTTTCACGACAGTCGCAGCGAGAAAGGACACAGATTTTTTTACACAGCAAAATGCACATGGAACAAGACAAACAAGCAATGGAGGAGAGCGATATAATAATACTTCTGAGGTCATTGTTGGAAAACTGGCGTAACTCAGAGAAGAAATGGAGAAGAAATGAGCAGTTCTCTCAGGAGAAAGAGCATCAATGGCTTCTTGTAGAAAAGGAGTACAGCGAGAATGCTGCAGAAGAGTCAGAGATGCACTGGAAACCTAAAGATCTGGAGTGGCGTAGGATGGAAGATGAATACCCAGACCCAGAAAATATATTCTGTCAAATTCAAAAGTTGCTGGATAATCCCAACGAAAGCTTATTAGTCTTTCCAGACGTACTTGAGTTCCAGCATGAATTTGATAAGAGGAAAAAGCACTGGGACAAAAGAAAAAGCCTGTGGCTGCAAAAGCAGTCCTGGTACTACGGCAGGCAAAAGCTCTACAGGTTAATGAACCGTGATACACAACATTATGAGGATCAGTTAAAAACAGCGCAGGGACAATTGGCAGAATGGTTTCAGGCAGCACATGATTGGTCAGAAAAGGAGAAGATGTACCAAACCATTGAGAAGGAGTTCAACGAGAAAAGAGCAGAATGGGAGCAGGAGGCCAATCTGAGGTTGGTTTTGCAAGAAGCCTACGAAAAAAGGGAACAAATCTGGAAACAAAGACAGGAGACATGGAAGGAGGAGAAAAATAAGAGAGTAAAGAGAGATTGTGAGTTATGCCAGAAACATGAAGACCTCAAGCAAACATATAACCAGCTCTTGGAGGAAAAACGGCAGTGGGATGATGAGATGACCGAACTGAAGAGAACATTAGAAGAAAAGACTAGAAATGAGGAAGAGCTGCTGTTAAAAGAGAAAGAGTGGATGGAGAGAGAGCTCCAGTTGCTAGAAACAGTAAAAGAGTCAGAGCAAAGAGAAATCATCACTGAGGAAGAACAGAAGCAATGGGCTGAGCTCAAACAAAAATATAAAGATACTGTTTCGGCTCTGGAACATGAGCAAATGGAAAGTGAGAAGCGGAGAGGTTTGGAGCTAGAATATCAGCAGAAGTCAGTTCAACGTGAAATTAAATTTAAAAAAGCACAGGAACAATTGGCAGAATGGACTAAGAAAGAGCAAGACTGGTTAGAAAAGGAGAAGATGTATCAAAATAATGAGAAGGAGTTCATTGAGAAAAGAGCAGAATGGCAGCAGGAGGCCAATCTGAGGTTGGTTTTGCAAGAAGCCTATGAAAAAAGGGAACAAATCTGGAAACAAAGACAGGAGACATGGAAGGAGGAGAAAAATAAGAGAGTAAAGAGAGATTGTGAGTTATGCCAGAAACATGAAGACGTTAAGCAAACATTTTACGGACTCTTGAAGGAAAAACGGCAGTGGGATGAGGAGATGACCGAACTGAAGAGAACATTCGAAGAAAAGCTGCAGTTAAAAGAGAAAGCGGGGATTGAGAGAGAGCTCCAGTTGCTAGAAGCGCTACGCAAATCCCAGCAAAATGAAACCATCGCTCTGGAAAAACAGGAGGATTGGACTAAGATCACTCAAGAATTACAAGAAGTGATGTCAGCTCTGAAAAAAGAGAAAGAAGAATGTCAGAAGCTAAAATCAGACTTGGAAGAAAAACAACAAACATGGCTGGTTGAAAATCAAACGGTCACCAGCGAGGCTCAAGAAGAACACTTGAGAACTGAAGCGGTCGAGCCCCAAAATGAAACATCCGGCAAACAAACGAAGAAGAAGCAGCGCAAGGGAGGCTTTTGGAGGTGTTGCTTCGGTCGTTAAGACAACTCCATGATACAAGAAATGAACACACACTAAATCCCATCTCCCTGTCGTCTAAGTGAAGACCGGGAGGTGGGTTTAGTCCTTGTCTGAATAGTGTTGTACCATTTTAAACTGTTGACAAAACAATCAAGGCCTTTCTCAACACCTTGAAGGTCTTGTTTTTTATTCTTTGGTCGCAGTTCCTGCAAAATTAAAAAAAAACTAATAAAAAAACCCCCAAAAAATAACATTGTATTTGTACAAAAGATGCTTTTTTTCTCCTAAACTTGTCGGCTTTGATCCCAAAAGCTTCTTGACTTCTTGATACAGATCATTAGTGTATTTACAGTGTACATTAACATTTTACAGTGAAAGAGCTATTTGTAATAAACAACTACAAACAACACAACACCTTCAGTCTTTGCTTTCAGGAATGATTTGCTCTTAAATCGTCTTTTGCAGGATGTGTGACAGATAGATACTATGCATTATGAAATATGGCATTTAGGGAAACAGTCAAATCAACAAATAAAAGTTTATTTGCTACATTTCAAAAGTTCTCTTCAAGATGAGTTCATATTTAATGGATCCACGACAAATCCTTAATATACTTTAGACAATTGTTCAACTTCACTGTGCTCTGAAAATTCAACAATGAATTGTCATTGCTGTATTTGCCCTTTTTTATTTCATATTTCAACTCTTATCCACCATAGTTCATATTTAACGTCTTAATGAAGTTTTAGTTTGTGTTAGTTTTCTGTTTTTGCATCAGACTGTGCATTAATGTACTTATTCTAAAATAATGTTTCCCTGGACTCAACCTTTACTTTGTTGAGCTAAAACCTCCCATGCTGTTATTTCTCCAAAGGAGAAGAGATTTTGAAAACACAACTCACAGAGATATAATTACCAGCAGCAAGTGATGGTCAACAGTCCAATCCCCAGGCTTCAAAACAGGAGGAAATGCACAATATTTTACTATTTTCATTGTAGAAACAAATAATAGAGTCGTAAAAGAGACAATTTCAGGCCGGAATAAAATCATTTGTTCAGTGTTTAATGTAAAATACTTATAGATGTAGAATGTACCATTTGTAACATGGGTTTGTTAGGCCACACATATTCACACACAACATCTGTAACTTTAACACACTTTTCTTTGACATTGTTCCATAAAAGTTCTGTTTTTAATAATAGCTTCAGATCTAACAAATTCAAAAGTAAGCAGTGCTCACAGACTGAAGTTGCATTTTGAGATGCAAATTTGTCTGCTTTCTAATTTAGCTTTGTATTGTATTTGAACAGAGAACAAATTCAGTCAGTATTTTTGTGTTGTAATACTTCCTAAAATACCACTTCTTATTTGTCCCCAGTTGTTGTCAAAAGGCTCAGAGGCTGGCTCCTACCCCTGCACCCCCACTGCCATCCTGCCCCGATCAGCCTACTGGCACCACATCACTGGAAACCAAACCGGTACGAACCCCTACTGTATTGTATTTGAACTAGCCCCCCTCTTTAATTCTTTTGTCTTTTATTCTTATACAAATCATAGTAATGAGTCTTTTGGTCCAACTCTTAGCGTTACTGTATGTTTGTATTCATTTAAATGTGAACATGAATTCCATTTTTATATTATCCTTGAGCCATAGTCTGTTTTCTTTTACAAATAAAGATCCTTCTGAATGAAACTTAAGGGTATTGTGTAATATTTTGAAGTGTATCAGTAAAAAACAGGTTTCAATACTGGATTTGATTGGACAGTGACAAAGAAACACTATATGTTAAAAATATCTTTCTTCAAAACATATCTCTTTGCTCATAGCACACGTTAAGCTGCACTTTTCTTTGTTTTCATTTTATTTCTTTGTTTTGATTTGTAAATACATCCAGCTCCTGTTCTGTTTTTACTTGCTTTTACCTTGTTGTTTTATGGGACAGTCTTGTAGTTGTTATTAAAGGGCCATTGTGTAACTTTCATAAATTTCTAACAGTTACTGACACCTGTGGCCGTTAGAGGAACTGCAGTCATTCTATGTAGTTCACCACACAGTTTCTCTTAGGAATATAACAAGTATTTATGCACCAACAACTCTTATCTCATCATAATGTTTGTGGTTTTTAATGCAAGCATGCTCCTAAGTGCCATAGCATTATCTGACATATATTCTGTTCACAGCAGTCGTCTGAGGAGGTGAGACAAACTGGAGAATTACTGAGATTGTTAAATATCATTTTAATGAAAATCAGGATTATGTTTTTGGGCATATCAGACAGCATTAGTTTTTAGACAGTTTAGAGTCATTAATATAAAAGTTACTGTTTGCAGCCCGTGTTTCAGAGCTGATCCTGAGGGTGGCGCTCATCCTCCTGTTGAAGCTCATATACATCCCTGCTCTCTACTTCTACTGTAAGGTACTGCTCTCACCTGAATTCTGACCATTTAGAGTACAATTTGGTGAATTTGTTGTTGTTTTTGAACATGCGTTTGTCCTGTTAGAATTTTCTGTGATTATCCTGGTGTTACTCATGCTCAGGGCCCACACTTTTGGATTTTCTTAGATTTTTTTCTTTGCAGTTGTGCCTCTTGTTCCTTTTTTCTGTGCAGACGTCACAGGAAGCTGTTTTATTATATTATATCTTATATGTCTCATCACTATTACAGCTATTACATATTTCTTATATTTTGTAAAGAGATTGCTTCTCTTAATTTCCTTTTATTATTGTAAAATGCTTGTTTATTTTAACTTTTGTGAATGTATTTTGATATTTATTTATTATATTTCTGTTATCTTCTTGTCTTTTCACTAATCTGGTCTGTAACAAAAAAATAAAAGGTTGATTCTGATGTGTTTGATTTCCCTTTACAAATCCCATGTGTCATTTATTTCTCTGTACACTAAATAAACAAGTACACTACAGCCTTTATTAAAAGTTTATTGTTGATTTGCTTTTTAGAATGGCTTTGGAGGAATGTCCCTTGTGTCACCATGATTACCACCAGCTCAACCAGCACCTCACAGTAAGACACAAGGTGGTTAACAAAGAGAAGCACAAGCTCCTCCTCTCCATGACCTCCGGGAGTGTGGACATCCACAAGGACGTCTGTCCTGTGCCGCCTGTGAAAAGTCCATGACCAGGATGCACCACCACTTGATCGGCAACACAGAGCTGAAGGCCGCAGCGGGCCAGCTACCCCGTGGTGGCAATGGTGTCCACCCTGGACCAGGCTGAACAGGATGACCCCCCGCCACTCTGGAGGAGAGGGAGAGGAGGGGAGTGAGGAGGCAGAGGAGCAGGCCTGTGACAACCCTCGGTGTCGGGAGCTGGTAGCGGAACTGAGGAAGCAGGTGGACACTCTGAGCTCGTCCCTCAGAACGCTTACTCGCCGCTACCACCGGCTTCGGAGGAGGTTGTGGGCTCGCCCCTCCAGCCAGGTGGCCCAGGTCACCGGCAGACTCCTGTCTGCACTACGCTCCCCCAGAAAGGGGGCGGCGGAGCTGGAGGCAAAACAGGCCAAACAGGTTCGAAACCGGGCAAAAACATATATTTAGAAAAGGCATACAGAGGCTTTTGTAGCCAGGATTTAAATCTCTTCAAATTCAGACACGCAAATAACGCATTGTCACAAAAGACTTGCAATCTTTCAAGATCACACAGATACAAAGCAATGCCACTTTATGCCGGGCCCGCTCTTCACGCTGCCGGAGTGTCTCCACACTTGGCCGAGTACCAGGGGCACAGACCTTTATGTGTCCAGGTAACAGGGGCGCAAAACTGTTGCCTCTTTATGCCCACCATTTCTTACTTGTCTCGTCTTATCTTGACTTATCTTCAAATGTACTGGAGCCACTGAACCGGGCCAGTGTAGTCCCCCACAACCGGGGCCTGGATGATGGAGAGCTGGAGCAGAAGCCTCCCCGGGAGAAGGGTCCCAGACAAAATGCACTGCATCGAGCAATTTTATTAAGGGCCCCCTCTTCACACTGCCCCAATGTGTCCACACTTGGTCATTTTTCACGGTGTGGCAACATGGCCTGTAGAGCACATATCACATACACCAAAGATCCAATTGTACCAGTTTTAGTCATTACCTGAAATTGAGAAAAACAGCTGAACGCCTCGGGAAAAAAAACTCCTTTGCCATCCAACACTCACAACAAGTTTCTGGAGTAACTGGAAACGGTTCTGTGTGGAAAGTATAGCAACAAGAAGTGCAAAATTGCCGCAGTCTGCTTTGAGTTTGCAAAGTTATTACAAACAGGAACAGTCATATTCAAGTTGCTGTAACCAGGATTTAGATCTCTCAAAGTCACACATTCAAGCTCCCCGGTTTGAAATCGTAAAGAAACTTTTTGATCACACTTGCTAAAAGCACGTGTTGCAATTACATGTAATTGAACAAAAGAGCAGTTTGCACTAATACAACTGATTGCAAAATGATTGTTTTCTGTCAAAGATTGCTACAGAGTTTCTGAGATAAATGCAAAGTACTTATCAGATGAACGTTAAGAATGGTGCAGACCATGAATCAGCATCTCTTTCAAAGCTGGTCCTGCTGAGGCCTCAGAGAGATACACTCAGCATCTCGTCACAGCCTTGACATTAGATGATGCAGTTAGCAAGTTTTTGAATGTACTGCACTGATCAAACTGAGTGTTTGCGCAGGAACAGTCAAATTGTGGAAATCAGTTGTAATAAAATGTTGGCAAAAGAGGAAGCAGGCTTAAAAAAGGGGAGGTAGAATGAGCTGGCTTTCAAGTCCTCGTTAGTATAGTGGTCAGTATCTCCGCCTGTCACGCGGAAGACCGGGGTTTGATTCCCCGACGGGGAGCTTTGTTCTTGTACTAGACCACACTTGTTGGGAGTTGTGCAGTAAGACTCATTGACTGCTTTTTCACAAAAGCCTAGTGACCTTTGAAGATCATACTGCTACAAAGAAATTAATCTGGAAAGTTAGTGGATTCAAAGTACAGACTTAGGCTTTTGATGATCACACATGGTTTCTATAAGAAGTGTGTATTTTTGCAAACGACGCAAGGCCTAGGCTGATGTTAGAAGTTTCTGTAGTGTAGTGGTTATCACATTTGCCTCACACGCGAAAGGTCCCCGGTTAGAAACCGGGCAGAAACAAATATTTAGAAAAGGTATACTGAGGCTTTTGTAGCCAGGATCTTAAAATAGACCAGTCAATATAATTGGGCCATTGTTGAATTAAATTTCAAATTGACTTGTCTGTGTATTGTTTCCTGAAGGAAGTGATCCAGACAAACCTGACCAGTGCATGTTGGAGACCAGACTCTGCCACTTCCATCTTCTATTTCATATTTCATCAGACATTTTACACAACATAGAATAATAAGCATTTATTCATGTGCATTACAGAAATGCTATCCTAATATACTATATATTACAATATATGTTTTAACACCATACTTTCCACATGTGCTGTCACTGTTTGCAGTCAATTAAAACTTAACAATGCACAGCCTTATTTTTCATTTTATTGCACTTATTTTTCACACAACTTCCTAATTGTGGCCTGAGCATAAAATCCTTAAGTTTATTTAGGGTTCTCATTTAAGATCATTTTAAAACACTTTCAGGCAGCCGTTAAAGACATAAGTTAAGTTGTGTTAATAAATGGTACAAACATCAGAAAAGATAAAGATTTGAAGAAACATTTAACCTGTTCACATTCTGGTTGATGCTACCTTCAGCAGTTAATAAGTGGGAGTAAGTTGTATCAAATCATATTCATATGTTAAATTATGTAGACCATGTCTAGTTTAAAAAGAGTGCAGAGCCATTATGAACAGTAAATATTAGTACTCAGTAAAACACAGATCCTGAGGTATGGCAGACATAATCTTTATTTTCAGGGCACTGCAGGTGAAGCTGGTCCACATTATTCTTTGTCACTGGTTTGACACTGGTCTAATCTTCAAGTAACTGCTCCACAGTGGTTCACAGTCGTCCAGCGCATGAGTCTGGACCTGGTCTAAGACTGGACTGGCTCTGTCTCCTGAGTCTGGACCTGGTCTAAGACTGGACTAACTCTACCTTTGTTAGTCTCGACCTGGTCTAAGACTGGACTAACTCTGCCTTCATGAGTCTGGACCTGGTCTAAGACTGGACTAACTCTACCTTTGTTAGTCTCGACCTGGTCTAAGACTGGACTAACTCTCCCTTCATGAGTCTGGACCTGGTCTAAGACTGGACTAACTCTACCTTTGTGAGTCTGACCTGGTCTAAGACTGGACTAACTCTCCCTTCAGAGTTGACCTGGTTAAGATGGATAACTCTCCCTTAGAGTGGACCTGGTTAAGACTGGACTAACTCTCCCTCAGGTGGACTGGTCTAAGACTGGACTAACTCTCCCTTCATGAGTCTGGACCTGGTCTAAGACTGGACTAACTCTACCTTTGTTAGTCTGGACCTGGTCTAAGACTGGACTAACTCTCCCTTCATGGCTGGACCTGGTCTAAGACTGGACTAACTCTCCCTTCATGAGTCTGGACCTGGTCTAAGACTGGACTAACTCTACCTTTGTTAGTCGACCTGGTCTAGACTGGACTAACTCTCCTCCTTGGGACCTGGTCTAAGACTGGACTAACTCTCCTTCATGAGTCTGGACCTGGTCTAAGACTGGACTAACTCTCCCTTCATGAGTCTGGACCTGGTCTAAGACTGGACTAACTCTCCCTTCATGAGTCTGGACCTGGTCTATGACTGGGCTGTTGTTTTGAGCTGTTTAATGTTTGAGATTCTGCAGCTGCTAAATGTTCATTTTGTTGATTTTCACCTATTATTTTATGTCTTTATTTTGTCCAATTCTGGAAACAGATTTTTTGAGTTTGAAACTGATTTTTTAAATTATTATTATTTTCATGGCGTGACCATTGTGTCCAGATCATATCAGAACCAGTGTAACACCAGGTAATACACAACACCTCATAAACAAGGGCTGCATGACTAACTAACATAACTAACATAACTGCACCATCATAAACTCACTAACAACACTCAATAATTATATGCATTTATAGATAGCAATATATATTACAATGGGAGACAATGCAATACAACACAATACAAAAAATGGACTGACCTTGAACAAATACAAAATAAAACAACATAAAAGTATCGTATTCAGATTTATAATAAGTATGATTCCATTTGCTGCATCAGGATTAGCTCTAATATCATATATTTAATCTATCTCTATTTTAAATTGTAAAATATATTTTGAATGGATCTGGAACAATGGTTTAATATAATAAAAATACATCTGTGAATATACTGTGTGTCTAAAATGATACAAGTATGGTTTATCGTCTTAAAAAAATTAAATAAATAAAAGCAGTCTTTAATTTAAATCAATAGCTGCTAAATGTTCAACTATTTCTAGCGATGCTAACAGACTAGCTCACTGATCCAAAGTGTGCAGTGTTATATATTTAAATTTTTATTTATTTTTAAATCCATTCCGTAACCAGCAGCGACGGCTGAGCTCATGATGTCATTGACTCAGATTCTAAAGTGGAAAAAGTGTTCCACAAAATTCATTTCAAGTCTAGGCTTCGAGCAGAACAGCAGCAGAAAGACTGTTTCAAGAGACAAGAACAAATCGCTAAAAACAAATCAGCAAAATGTTCAGAAGGATCTTCCCGTGCATGAGGGTGAGTTTTTAACACTTTCACTCAACGTTTTTAACTCGTTCTGCTCGAATGAAAAGTTTGCATTTGGGCGAATTTTGCACATTTTTGTTGATTTCTCAAGAATACAGTAACATTTAGTGAAACATATGTATTTTTTGGTGATACTATTGGTGTTTTCATGTTTTTTTTTTTCTCAACAGACTGAAACATCTTCACCTCCGTTTGTTCCAGTCAGCGAACTTAAAAGGTAGGCCTTTCAAAACTACATTCGATATTCTTCTCTTCTTTTCTTCTTAAAATGCGCCTGTACATGTTTTCAAACTATTTTAATTACAATATTTTAAGCATTGAGTTATGTTTAATTCAAAATGTGGACAAAAAAAGACTAAATTTTTCAAAAAAGCTTAGAAAATTTGATGTGTTCAGTTTGAATTTTCGTGAGATACTTTGGATATTAAAGAGTTTATGGTCGACTTAGGCTAATTTTATGACTCATTATAAAACCTAAACATCAAATACCTTTATTTTTGTATTATGTCTAGTTTTAGGCAGTGTCAAATGTTATAGTATTGTTATTTAAATCTAAAACTAGACAGTAAGATGCTGGTTATACACTTTTAATCACAGTTTTTCTTGGTTCAGTATTTGTTTATCATGATCTAGTTTGAATAAATGAACAAGTTTAGCTTAATTTATTTTCACAATATCACAAAATGCTTAAATACTGCTTAATTAAGATGTATAGATGCAGTTTATATATACAATATTGTTTTTAAGCAGTTATAAGGTAAAATCGACAGTATTTTGTTAGCTGGGCACTATAGACACTGTTTATGTGTTTAAAATGGCCGCCTTCATAAACTATTGTAAACTAAAATTAAAAGTGAAAATGATGTAATTAACAAAATGTATTGTCTTTCTCTCTTTTTTTGCCTCCAGTGCGGATTCCACCAGTGATCCCACAAACAAAAAGAGCAAATGTGTCGGGTGTCGATGGTGGTTAAGGCGTCTATTTGGATGTGCACCGGTAACTTTTTCACTGTCTTTACATAGATATAACTATTTTAATATAGTATTTGTACCTCATATAACACCATTTTAAAGCAATAAACTTTTATGGGTTTTTTTGTTGTACAGAAAAAGGAGAAGCACTCGGTCAAGAAAAAGTAAGTACACCTTTGCTTTTTCTCATAATGTGTTCAGATTTAATGATTTTTCTGAAAAATGTCCTGATTTTGCTCTGTGCTGTTTCAGAAATGAGAAGACTTCGCCACAAAAACGTTCCTGTTCGATCCTCAACTGGTTCAAAGTAAGTACCACTGAAAGTTAAATACTGTATATATTCACATTCAGGTGTATATACAGTAAAAAAAAAAAAGTGGGGCTAATTGGAGCCAAAAGTGTTAGCTTAGCAAGATATCTGTGAACTTCCAACATTGTTCAAAGGAAAACCAAACGTAAATGTGAAAAGGTATACGTTTTTGTGTGAATTTGGAGCCAACCCTCACTTCTGATCTGTTTATTATTTCTACTGTCATTCACATTATGCTGCATTTATGTCATTAACAAAAAACATTATTTTTCCATATTGAAATTAGACATTATTTACATTAAATGGATAGTACAATATTTACTTTTGGAAGCTCATGTATTCTCTACAGTACATTATTCAATTCAACTTCCCATTTTGGAGAAGCTTTTTTTTGTGTAAATAAAATTAGAGGTCTCTGAAAAGTTGATAATGGATCTTAAAAGTTTTAAAAACAAGGATATAAAGAAATAAAGGATTAAAGGGGCAATGACTGCAGAGAAAAGGTCACGTCACATTGGTTTTTATTTTCTCTCAACAGAAAAGAAATAAGGTGCATCCTTATCCTGTGACCAAAGAAGAGGTAACACCTTTAAAGAAGTCCATGTCTGAGCAGGAAAAAACAGTCACTGTGAAGGCAACACCTGCAGCAAATCCAGACCTGGAGACCAGTGAGGAGTCAGGATCCACAGAGAGTCCTACAGAGGCTCAGAGTCCTGACCTGGAGACCAGCGAGGAGTCAGGATCCACAGAGAGTCCTACAGAGGCTCAGAGTCCTGACCTGGAGACCAGCGAGGAGTCAGGATCCACAGAGAGTCCTACAGAGGCTCAGAGTCCTGACCTGGAGACCAGCGAGGAGTCAGGATCCACAGAGAGTCCTACAGAGGCTCAGAGTCCTGACCTGGAGACCAGCGAGGAGTCAGGATCCACAGAGAGTCCCACAGAGGCTCAGAGTCCTGACCTGGAGACCAGCGAGGAGTCAGGATCCACAGAGAGTCCTACAGAGGCTCAGAGTCCTGACCTGGAGACCAGCGAGGAGTCAGGATCCACAGAGAGTCCTACAGAGGCTCAGAGTCCTGACCTGGAGACAATCAAGGAGTCAGGATCCACAGAGAGTCCTACAGAGGCTCAGAGTCTTGACTTGGAGACCAGCGAGGAGTCAGGATCCACAGAGGATCCAATTCCTCATCTGGAGACCTGTGAGGAGTTAGGATCCACAGAAAGACCCACAGAGAACCCAGAAGATTTAAATCCTGTTCTGGAGGCCATCAAGGAGGCAGGACCAAAAGGGGAGTCAGAAGATCCAAGTCGTGCCCAGGAGACCATCGAGGGTGCAGGACCAAAAGGGGAGCCAGAGATCAAGATCGAGACTAGAGAACTTAAGATGGCGCCGCTGACTCTGCCATCAGCGCTGTGTCTCAAACCAAACACAAAAAGGTCCGTGACACACTACATTTTCTCCAATCATTGTGTTAAATTGACTTATAACTTGTTGCTTATTGTATTCATATGTCTTCTGTTTCCAGTTTCTCTCCCATAAGCCCTCAGTGGTTTCCTACAAGGTTCCCATCAGCCTTTGCAGGGTGAGTTCATCTGCACCAAAACCAAATAATACAGAAATCCTGAAATGCTCTGTCACTGTTAAAATGGCTAAATGTGTCTTTATTTTCCAGACTCCCAAACATCGGTAACACGTGTTACATGAACGCGTGTTTACAGACCGTGATGACCCTGGGTTCTCTGATGTGTCGGGTCGAAGCCCAGGAGACGGTCTGGGGTCAAAGTCCAGGGGCTTCTCTGCTCAGGTACAGCCAATGTCAATCAGTCAATACAGAAGTCAATCAGTCAATACAGAAGCCCATTACTTACTGGTTCAGCTGTTTTCACACTTGACTCGGCAACATTTGAGAATTCAAGTTCCAAAAACAACCTGTTGGGGGCAGTAATGCATTGAATTTGGGGAATGGGTCCAAGACACTTTTTTGGTCGTCATGACATCATGGATGTGTGTGCCAAATTTCGAGCAGGTCCGACAAACTAATTGTTTGGACGTCCCATTGGGATTTTCTTTTGAAACACTAGGGGGCGCTAACGTGCCCATTGCCTTTATTTCCGCTTTGCACTCATCATAGACTTAGTTTTAATGCGCTTTGTGCACTTCTAGCGATTTCAATAGGCTCCTCGCCATTGCTGAGGGGCTCGGGCCTAATAACATTGACAATTGTAAAAATAATTAAAAATAATAATAAATATCAAAATTCAGAACCCAAAGAACCTAAAATAAAAAAATAGAAAAAAAAAAATATAATATATATTTATATAAGTAAATAAAGAAAATCAATCTTTTATACTTATATTATACGAAAAATATTTACATATATAAACCAATTTAGATGGTTAGGGTTTATAATCAGAACACAAAATCTGTGTGTATGTTACAGTACAAATAATAAGTGTCAAAACTGTCAAAAATAGATAGAAAGATAAACCAAAGACAGATGTAACGTTCAGGACCATCAAGAATCCCACTGTTAAAAACTTAATGATTTGTCTCTATATTTAGCGAATATATCCGACTTCTCGAGCGTCAAGAAAAGCAACAAGTCTAGACAAATCGACCAACTTTTTCTGATGTAATTGGAGACTTTTTGAGACTCAAAGCTCTCACAGTCGTCCCAGTCCTCATCGCAAATTGTTAATATAGACTGTTATGTGCTTTTTCCGGAAATGTTGCTGTTGTTTGATTTGATTTTTAAAAATGAACCCAAGACAAACCAAGCCTCTTTTTTCCTGCAGTCATCTCCAAGCCATCACTAAAGCTCGCACTTCGCCCAAAATGGACTGGAAGAAAGTCCTGCTCAACCGCTTCAAGAAGATTGTCGCGTCAAAAGCTCCGGAGTTTTACGGAAACGAACAAGCCGTGAGTCACTTTTCTGTCTTTTTTTTCTCTCTTTCCTCTCAGCCTTTTAACTTATGTCGCTTCTTTTCTTCAGGACGCTCACGAGTTCCTAACGACTCTGGTCCAGCAGATTCAAGACCTGGCTCCTGATTTGAAATACTTGGCCAAAAAACTGGGCATGGTCTACACTTGCCCCGTCGAGGCAGAACTGGTCTTCAAGATGAACAGCACCAGGACCTGCTGGAAGTACGAGCTCGTAGATTCCTTCACGTTTCCACGAGAACTAAAGGCCGTCTAATCTCGTAAACCTGTGTGTTTTTGTGTTTAGATGCGGCAGGTTCACGTCTCAACAGGAGGTTTTCACAAGTCTTTCTTTGGACCTGGTTCAACGAGGATCCACTGGAGACATGCTTGATAAATACATGCAGGTCAGTTCAGAGAAAAAAACACCTACGGCTGCATCCAGATTAAACCATAAACCCTTGTCGATCAAAAATATTAAATTAAATGAAAATAAAGTTAGAGTTAGTTGGATCTCAAACGTTGCTTAAGTCCAATTTATATCCATCCAATTGTTTTTGTCCAAGTTTAAAAGAAGATTTGCCCAACTTTTTCTTGTAGAAAAGTTAATATTCTACATGAGATTAAGAGCCACATAGCTCCACATAAAGCGTTTTTTTATTTTTTTTTATCAAAATACTTTTAAGCATTTTTACCTCAGAGTTAAAATGTATTAAAGCTGTGATTTGTGCTTAAACCAATCAGTAGAAAATGTAATTTGGTCATTATTTAAAAAAAACAAAAACAAGGATAGTTGTTGTTTTAAAATGGAAATGTATCAGTGTGGATGCAGCCAGTAGCTTCTGGAAAGAGTGTCAGCTTTAGCACAATGTTGGACTTAAACAAAACTTTTTTCATGAAATCAGGACTAAATAAACTGAATAACACTCTTTCTATTCTGTTTTTTTCAGGAGACAAGTGTGGAGTTCATCTGTTCATGTGGAGGAACAAACACGTCGACTCACAAGACGACTTTTAGCACTCTGCCTCGGTACGTCCAGTGTTAGTTTTGACAGCAAATTTTAATGTAGTTGTAGTCATAATTTAGTCCAATCCTTATTAGTTTTAGTCGATGAAATCTCATAAGAATTTAGTCTAATATATCTACAATAGAACAGTCTTTTTTGGATGCAAAAATATGTTGTTGAGGAAAACTATGAGGAAAATTTAATGTAATCAGCCTAAATTAGGCCCAGTGACATTTTCTAAATTAAATCTCTTAAAACTATTTTCTTGCAGTGTTCTCGTGCTTCATCTGAAGCGCTTCCAGTACACTGAGGATTACAGACTGAGAAAGGTCAACAATCCGGTGACCATCGACAGGGAACTGGTCGTTTCAGCTAAAAATGTGAGCACCAGATCTAAACACACTCTAAACTCATTCATTCAAACATACGGACGATTAAATATTGAGTTATTGTCTCTGTTTGTTTCAGGATTCGGCCTGTTTCACTCTCGTCAGCATCGTCTCTCACTTGGGTCCAACAACAGGAAGAGGTACGAGAACAGAAACGGACTTAAATATAAAAATTAAGTCTCTGTTACCAACAATCGTCTCTTTTTTTTCTCCCAGGCCACTACATTTGCGACGCACTCTCTCCCGACGATAACCCGTTGGACACTGTTGATCGTTGGCTGACCTACGACGATTCCACTGTCACCGAATCGATGGGCACCAAGATTTGCAAAAAACGGGAAAAGGTGGCGTACATCTTGATTTACCGCCGTGTGGAGTGATGCAGCACATTTCATTTGGTAAATGGTAAATGGCATGCATGTATGTATATAGTGCTTTTCATACCCCTCTCGGGCATCCAAAGCGCTTTACAACATTCCTTCTTTTCACCCCATTCACACACATTCACACCTGGGGCAGATAGAGAGGTGGGCTTCCATACACCAGGTGCTCATGGCCTTCTCCAACCACCCTCAAACTCACCTCTACAATCACACACATTCATACACCAGTGCTGTGGCAGTCTCTGACTCAGCCATTAAAAGTCAGATGAAATTGACCTTGATATTATAGGTGGATGTAATCTTATTAGCTTGCCTCTTCCCGGGTGCTTAGACTTCGGGTGGGAATATCACCTCTACCAAGAAACCTTCTGGCATTGATGGGATATCATCCCTGAGCGGGACTTACTAACCATCATACTTTCAGAGATCATGGGGACTATGATCCTGCAGTGGATAACAACAACTAACCACAACTAACCCTAACCAGCGACTCTGTTCTTGCCTCGATCAAGGGCTGGTGATTAATCTCCATAGTCGCAATTGACCCTAATGGTGCCCTCTCCTCCCTCTCATACAGGTAGTACGGTGGCCGCTGCCTGAGGAGAAAGTCTCAGAATGTACTCCATGCCATGTGTGGTAGCCATGGACTTAACTGCGAACGGGCCTGTCCTGCACAAAGGCTGAGAGCTACAAGAGTGGGTCCCCTGACTCCCCCGAGGCGGGTCCAAGACCGGCCTATGAGAGCGCCCAGTAGCTTGCCCTCTAAGTTCAGTAGCCCTAAAATGCGGAAGTCTCGTTCCAGGATCCTCGGACTCCGGCCTGAGTTAAAGGGTGAGCCCAACACCCCAGTCACCCCCAAACAGAAGGGGTATCGCCTATCATGCAAAAGAAGGCTCTTTCCTAAAAACAAAGTTGTCCTCGGAATAACCTTCATGAGCGTAACCAAATCCTGGTCCCTACACTTTGAGCAAGAAAAATATTAATTCTCTGCAAAAGATGTGCATCAGCCCAACCCACTCTGGCACGGGCCTCTGGGCATACCTCCAGCTGCAAGAAGCCTTTTATCGCAGCCCTCACTGGTGACATCAAATGCAGCCACTGTTCAAAGGCTTTCCGCACAGTGAGAGGCCGATCGCAGCATGTCAGGAGAGCCCATCCAGGTTTCTACACTGCGATGTGCTCATCGACTACCTGCCTCGGAAGCACACCATCGACCGAGAGCCTGTCCAGAGGAGATTCCATGAGGGAGTCTGATGGTTATTGTGGCCTGGGTCAAACT
>JAWCTZ010000031.1:97500-142500 GCA_036850595.1 Rhyacichthys aspro | reverse complement strand
CACATGCTGGCAAAGAAACACATGCCACGGTGCCTCAAACAGAGCAAGACGACCCTCATCCCCAAGACCAATGAAGAGTCTAAACTAGGGGACATCAAGAACTGGAGGCCGATCACCCTAAGCTCGGTTATTCTCCGAACTCTTTCAAATATCCTAACCAAACGTTTGAGCGAGGCCTGTAAGCCACATCCGAGGCAGAAGGGATTTGTGCCAACTCCGGGTTGTGCCGAGAATTTGTTGGTCCTGAATGGAATTCTAACCAACTGCAGAATGAAAAGGCGGCAATTAGCTGTGGTCTTTATAGACCTAGCTAAAGCCTTTGACACGGTATCTCATCTGCTTATTGATGAAAGCCTAAGAAGACGCGTAGATGCGTTGACCGTATGGTGAGACACTTTGTCAGGGATTCGTACAGACACTGTGTCACTAGAATCAAGACCAGACAAGGCATGACAAAGCCTCTCGAGATTAAGACAGGGGTCAAGCAAGGCGACCCCCTGTCACCTCTACTATTTAACCTGGCTCTAGACCCTTTGCTGTACCTACTAGACTCGGAGGGACAGGGCTTTGAGTTTGGGAACGACAGGGCCATCACCTCCATGGCCTTTGCAGACGACTTGGTCCTCCTAAGCTCCTGGAGGTTTTCAAAGGTGACAAAACATCTAAGACAAAAACGGGACTAACAGAATCGGAGTATATCATGGCACTCCAAATACGATCCAATACGTTCCCGGTCCTAACCTCAACCCACAGGGGAAGTGGCCTTCCGGTGCTATGCCGTCTGTGTGGCCAATCCAAGGAAACCCTGGCACACATAATAAGCCTCTGTCCGGCTCTCAGAAAGAACCGCATGGCAAACCACAACGCCATTTGCTCCATTCTAGTATCTGCAGGAGCGAAAGCCGGATGGAGGGCACATGTTGAGCCAAGACTCAAATCGATTGATGGCAAACTTAACATCCCTGATCTACTTTTCCTCAAAGGCAATAAAGCCATCCTGGTTGACGTAGCTATCTGCTTTGAGAAAGGCACAAATACTCTGAAAAACATGGCGGACCACAAAGTGTCCAAATACCTCCATCTCTCCGAGACGATTAAAGTTACATACCCCACCGTTAAGGAAGTAGAAGTGTGGGGGTTTCCACTTGGCGCCAGGGGCAAGTGGTATATCGGGAATGGAATCCTACTTACCGATTTGGGACTCTCTAAACAAGAAAGTTGGACTCTTTCCAAAAGAGCCTTATTAGGCACATTGAAAACCTGTAAATTGTTCAAAAGACTTCTATCTAGACGTTTCTATCCCTTCATGACGTGCTCCGATATTGTAAATAGTTCGCTAGGCAGGGCCCATTGTACATAGTTAGGATCCTGACGTAGCGGCGTACCATAAAGGTGACGCCCAGTGTGCGGGTAAACGGCAAATCAACTGACGAGGTCTCTCATTCCTGCTATCTGACAAGTCCCTGACTGACAGTGATTCACTACGAGTGGTGGTGGGTCATGGCCGTTCCCATTCGATAGATGTGCAATTAATAACTATGGGTGACGATTGAGGTCTGGTCCCGCCTCGGACTACGAGAGTCCTTAAAGTCCTCAAAACGAGTCGAGGTGCTGAATCATGTTTTATATGAAAGCCCTCTCCGAGGTGCTACACTGGTCTCCGGAGCTTGAGGCTTCGGCGTCCGGGTTGGCCACAACCTTGCAGCTGTTGCCTGGAAAGTCACCTCTTGCGGTGTGATCCTCGCCCAGCTCATGAATGTCGAAGTGAAGAAATTCAATGCAGCATGATAAACGGCAGAGGTAAGTATGTGTTGCTCCTTCAAGACTCAGCTCAGAGGGCGTACGTGCTGTGATAAAGAATAAGGAGAGCACACGTGTTGAGCTGATGTAAACTTCACAACGAGAGGATTTATTCTTCCTAAATCAAAATCATCATGACTTCAGGCTTCAGTTATCTAATAATTATCAAAATGTCAATTTGATTATCTATGGCCTTAGTTCAGTACACATAACAAAAATATTTCAAAATTAAATCTCATTCTGCATTCTGAATACATTCTCTATTAAATGTACATTCAACAAAATGAAATAAAATACACTTTAGTAATCATTACATTGTCTTGTACTTTTAACATTTTTACCCATGGAATTAATTACACTATTTATAACATATTTTTTAAAATGTATTTCGTTTTATTCATTCATTCATCTTCTACCGCTTGTCCCACTTTGTGGGGTTGCGGGTGGCTGGAGCCTATCCCAGCAGCTTTGGGCCTTAGGCGGGGTACACCCTGGACAGTGGCCAGTTCGTCGAAGGGCTTATTTCGTTTTAATCATGTACAATTATTTACATTTTAATAACCCATGAAATAAAATTAACCAAATCATGAATTATAAGTACTTTGTATGGCACCTTTAACCAAATAACTACAAATGAGCTGCCATGCATTGTATTTAATACACTGGATTACAATAGCATTTTATGGTGATTGGCAATACCAAAAATATGTCGATTTAGTGACAAAATAACCAGTAAATGTCATATTGAATAAAAACGTTTCATATATTAACCATTTATATTCACAAGGTTCCTAACCCACTGGCTGGTTTAGACTAGCTTGTCTCCATTGTATTCCCATGCACTGCCGCTAGCATTAGCAGGTTAGCTTCAACACTTGCTTACTCAAAACACAAATATCTCTTACAGAAACCGTTTTACCTTTTACCACATGCAACTACATAGTCAATAACATACTGTAGCTTGCAAAACCATAATGTACACTTAATATTTATGTGTTTACCAACCTGTGATAAAGAATAAGGAGAGCACACGTGTTGAGCTGATGTAAACTTCACAACGAGAGGATTTATTCTCCCTCCGGTGGTGCACCACTCTACTCTCTATCACTTGCGCATCATACGCCCTCTAGTGGCAAGCATAGGTAATAGCACTTACTCATTTTGAGTTAAAATGGAACCAGATTAGTATATTTATCATAAAAAATAAAACATGTAATACCAAAATAAAATTGTGGGGTGCCTGTTTTTGTCTTCAAATGATTCCAAGCCTCTACATATGACTCCTTAAAATAGCCAAATGCCTCGTCATCTAATTAGTGACGCGCATGAACGGATGAACGAGATTCCCACTGTCCCTACCTACTATCTAGTGAAACCACAGCCAAGGGAACGGACTTGGCAGAATCAGCAGGGAAAGAAGACCCTGTTGAGCTTGACTCTAGTCTGGCACTGTGAAGAGACATGAGAGAACATGTTTTGGAACCTTCTCGAACTTGAAGCAACACCTAAAAGGCCCTTTCCACACTGCTGAACTTAGTCTGTGAAGGCCTGGCACACTTTTGTTTATGCATGTCTGTCTGTCTGTCTTTATACATTCATTCAGTCATGTATTCGTTCATTTCTTTATTCATTTTACCCCCCACGCTGCTCCTCTGTGTCACTTACTGCTCCTTATGGTTCAGCTCCTTATGAAATACTGGAATGGTGAGAACGGTGAGATTAAGATTTTTCTTTTATGTTTATGCCACATGCATGGGCGTATGCACGTTAATATTCCATGATGATTTGCATAGATTTTCATTACTTGTTGTTTCATTTCCTACAACAGAACCACAGAAAACTTGGATTGTAAAATATGTGGGAAGACAATCCCGCCTTGATAAGCACCTCCAAGACTCACGTAACATAGGTTCAGGAGAGGTACTTATGTTTAATTGTTTGTCGTTTGAATCCTTCTGCAAGTGTTTTTCTCAGATAAAGTGGGTTTAATATTAGTTGTAAGTAACCCTTGTATAATTTTTTGTTACTTTGTTTTTGGTTGGAATCGGCCTACTTCCTGTCTCAGTATGTGTATCTCATGTGTAATTTTATTTTTTGATGAGCTACTTCCTGATTCGCATTATTGTAAACATTAGCTTTAACATCGAAGTGACGGTGTGACGGATCAACTGGTGAATCCAGTTAACTGGCGACATGCAGATGTTTTTGTGAGCATGCCTTTTTAGGACCCACTTTCCCAAACCAGGAAATTTACGTATTATTTCGTCTTAAATTACATCAATGTGATTCTTTTATGGCGTATCATTCTATAGTGATGTCCCTTTTGGTACCGATAAGAAAGAATGCACGTAGACGGCTTCTTTGAGAGAGCAGTGTGTGGATTGTATCACGATGTGAACACGAGTGTGCTGTCACCAGTTGATCCAGCCGATCTCTGTTTAACCAGCGTAACATGAGAAACAACTTTAAAATCAAGAAAATGCCACAGAAGGAATTAAAATGGTGTGGATATGTTGCTCATGTTTGTGCAACTTTTACTGAATGGTGGAGTTAGCCTACTTTTAAAACTTACATATCTTGAATTATCACAATACAATAGGCATATGGTAGGCTATAATGAGAATAAAATAGTTTACGGTTACTTTTTAATTTCTTGACGCACTCTATTTAACCCCTTACAACACAAAGTGATATAAAAATGCCCTTAATGAATAAATCTGTATAAATATTGCTACTGTCTCCCTCTGAAATAATGAAACGTTTCTTCTTTACAGGTTTTAAAACCCATGATTTGGACATTTGAATGTTTGCTATTGTTATGTTCCCCCTTGACTTTTCAGTTTCCCAGGCAGTAACCTTTGGCTTTGTAGCCAAATAAAAGAAAAAAAAACTGTAAATGCAGTGAATTGCTACAGTAAGAATAAAGTAGATGCCATATTAAGAGAAAGTCTCTATGATAGTCACAATAAATGACATTTTTCCAGTGTGTTAAAGTGTGACTGGAAACACAATTAACTTCTTTTCCTCAAGTGTCATTTCAGTGCCATGAGAATGTCAATATGAAGCATATTAGCTAAGTTACTTAAGCATTGTCATGAAAACTATTCAGTTAATTAGAGAGAAAGGACCACAAAAAACTTAAAGTGCTACATTTATTTATTTGGTTAAACAGTAAGGACAAACTAATATTAAGAAAAGGAATCCAAGATTGGCGTGGAGTCTGCAGCAGATTATTTAATGTAAAGATGGTTGCATCCAAACATCAGGACAGACTAGGACAGTATATATTTCAACAGCAAGAAGAAGACCTGCTTTAGCAGCAAGTGATTCACTTTAAAAGACTTGGGTAGATCCTTGCGTGTGTCTGAAAGCAGTCATAACAGATAGATGTGGAAATACATTGGACTTTCTAAGCAACAAACTGTAGCCCACAGAGCAAAATGATAACACACTGTTTAACCCTCATTGAAAATGCGGTCTCAAAGTATGATCCTTGTTCTAAACAAAGTTCATAACATTTACTCAGTGAACCCTTAATAAGCCAAACGAGCAATGACACGCAAACAATTCTACTTTGAAAGCTCCGTTTTACTGTTACCTCAACATGAAGCAAACACGAAAACCATTGTTGAAAGTGTCACAAGTTAACCTGGGAGTTAGCCACAAGACAACCTCAGAGTCTGATCTCTCCGAAGAAATCATGCAGTGATATTATTCCTCGATTTGTCTGAAGAGAGGCTAACGTGTAATGTACTGTGGGGTAACGTGCTCTCATCTGTTTGTTCCTGTTAATATTTTTGTCCACAGGCTGAACATTGTCGCCTGCAGATGTCTGTCCCAGGGCATTTCTTTAGTGTATTAGTGCTTATTAAAACATCATCTTGTCATGCACAGCAAATATTATGCATCTTTTTTTTTCAGGACAACCTGGGCTTTCCAAACAGTTATGCTGTAATAATGTCATCTGAATGTAGTGCAAGCTACATGATTAGAAATAGAAAGGAGAAAAACAGCAATTACCTATTGAAAAAACACAGCAAACTGTAATAAACAACTTTAAAAACATTACAGAACTGTTGTGGGGTCTTTGGGATGAGAGGACAAAAATAAAGCCCCTGGCTGTAATACAAATGAATATTATTTACAATATGTACAAAAATGTCCTATTGTGGTAGTGGAGATCTGCCTGAATCTGCTCCTTGTTCTGCTTTTCCTTCTTGAGGTCTGTCTCCTGGATTTACAAGTAGTGGGGAAGTCAATAGAGAAGTTGAAGCTTCTGCTGATGGGCTGAGGTGTGTGTTACAACCCAAGAGTGCAACATATTTACAGAGAGGACACGGAGACAAAAGGGTATGAGTCAAAACATTGGTTTATTTAAGTTATTGTTTTGTTCTGGTATTTTCTTCAGTTTCTTCCATTCAGATACAAACAACCCTTTACAGGAAAAAACCCGTGCCCAAAGTACTAAACAGAAAGGTGGACACAGGTGGTCCGGCCCAACAAAACATAAGGACAGCGTGGTGGGCAGGCCAATCCCTATGGGACCGTAGTCCTGCCACCGCGCTGCTACCCCTACCCTAACGCAAATCAACCCGAAACTAACCCCTAACGAAGAGAAAAAGCGAAAACAGGACAGCCGGTACCACCAGGTCAAACAGAAACTAAAGCTAACAAAAAGCTACACGGGAGTAACTAGTCCCGCAACAGCATGGCAAGGAGCCAGCAAACGGAGCCCACGGGTGCGAGCTGACGTGTGCGAGCCGGAGAGGCGGAGCAAGGCGAGCTGGAGAGAGAGCGGGCGCGGCGCGCGTGACCTATTTATAGGCTCCGATGAACCCCGAAAAAACACAGACAGTGGCTCCTGAAAAAAAAGGAAGTACAAAATATCAGCCATAATGCGTAATCAAAACACGAATAATAATAATAATAATAATAATAATTACAATAGTGACAATCAAAACACAAGTGCACTAGTACCTAACAGTGTGACACTGAAGACCCTTCTGGAGAACAGGGGATGGGTGCAAAAAAAAAAAACTGTAAATGACTGTTTTGCCATTTTAGCACTTGTATTTCAATAGTCAAACTTGTCAATCCTTATGCGTGCGCTCTATCCACAGACGTCTGTCCTCTGTTTACTGTGCGCACCGAGAGACGCACCGAGAGAGGCAGATGTTCCTATTCACTCCGAACGTCTTTGACGCAATTTCCGGCTCATTGTTGTATCGTTTACAAAGTCAAATAAAACGTTTTCAATAAAAAACATCCATATATGAGAGTTGTAGACACAGTTACGCTCTATGCAGATGCGTAAATGGTCATTTACGAATCAGTTATTAGATTCAGAGCCATGTTTTCAATCACACAGCAAGAACTGAACTATCTCTGCTACTGAGTCTTTGTAGAGCCCTGCACTCACGGGTAACACGAGCACAGGGCGCACGATTCTTCTATTGGACACTGACTTTCAGTGCGTCATTACCCAGCATTACATGTGAACGGGCTCGTTTGAAAGTCTGTAATGTCCCGTTTTCAACATCGATAAACTGTAAGTGTATATATATATATATATATATATATATATATATATATATATATATATATATATATATATAATGAATCATTTTGAACATAGTTAATTTGTTTAGTTTTTAAAATGTGTGTCTTGCAGGAAAGGCAAAAATGCTCCAATGTAACCTAAACTTGTGTAAAGAAATATATAAAGAGCCACATGTCAACATTGTTCCTGTGAAGGGTGAAGAGTTTCTCAGAAGCTGCTTTGAGTGTTTTGAGGAGTATGATGAGAATTACCACTCACTTTGCAAATCGTGAGATCACCGACCATACGGGCTTCTCCCACCAATGTTTTTTGGAGACACCCAGCCATCAACTCAAACAGTCGCAGGAAACCAAAGAGGGTAAGAGACTCTCTGCCAACAGAGAAATAACCGACCATACTGGCTTCTCCCATCAGCAAAAAAGATCAAAGATCAAATACATCTAATTTAAATGTATTCATTTTTGTATAATAGTTATTAGTGTGCTTTTTACTCCGTGACCCTTCAACCTCCTCCCTTCTACGCTTGTTGAAGTATGAGCTCTTGAACTACTTCTAAATTCTCATCTATGAACACACACCATAGATGAGAATTTAGAATTCTTTTGTTCCTTTATAACTCATCTTTTGTAGGATCTACATGTTGCATCTTCCTCTCCAAGAATGAGCGATCATAAAACAATTGTCACGGTCTCTCATCCAGGTCCTGACTAGGCCCTTCCCTGCTTATCTTCTGAGATCTGATGGATCAGCATCCACAAGGCGGTATGGCCCATACACGCACATTTTTCAGCAAGTGTTCATCAAATGTGAGAAACAACAAAATGACTGTAATGTGTCTTTATTTTTACAACTTTTTTTTAGATTGAACACAAAAAACTTAACTTCAGACAAAGTTCCCTTTTTTTTTTCTTTTTGACTTATGTTCCTCCTTATGTTTCTCTTTTTCCTCCTTCCAGTTCATTCCCTCCTTCTCTTCCTCCTCAGGCGTCTCCTTCTGCTGTTTCTGTCCTCCTCCTCTGACTTCTTCTGCACCACCAGTTTTTCTTCAAACATGATTGTTTTATGAGAAATCAAATGTTTGACACATGTCTTCTTTCCATAAACAGCTTGTGGACAGGTTGCCAACACTTTAGCGGTGTTTGGGCTTACGAAAGCTGAAGGTAAAACATCATGAGTAAGTGGTCAAAGAAAAGATATTACAGTTTGTCTAAAACTGCTGAAACAAGAAAGCAAGGGTTTAGGTTCATGAAGGTCGAACAACTGAGTTTTGTGTTTACTAATTTGTGAAAAGCATGGAAGGTGAAAATGTGTTTAGGAACTTCAGGATAAAATGTAAGTCCTTATCTTCAGAAAGGTTTAAAGGAAGTGCACTTACCCCAGGAGGAACTAGTACAGGCACCTTTTTTGCTCTTCACCAGGTTTTGGTCAGGTTTCTTCAAGCTTCTTTCCCTAAAAAATAATTAATTTAATAACATTTAAATAGAGATAAGGAAGTTAACAGAGGTTAAGGATCAGGGCCACACCTCAACCACATCTCCAGCAGCTCCTCCCCTTTTCCCAGCAGCCTATTTAACCAGGAAGTTCATTCATCTCTGCTGGTTATATTCTCTCGACCCACCCCTCTCTCCCTCTATCAGGGCTACCTCTATTACACTGGAGGACAGGGGGGTCCTGAGTCTGCTGGGTGAACTACAGAGATGGAGCCTTCATTCATCTATCAGCCTTCATTCCTTCATCATTGTTAATAAATATTTGTAACCTACTCTGTTGTGGTGTGTTCCTTGCTAGAGAATTATAAGACCAACCCTAACCCATGTTTTCAGAAACAAACAATCGTAAACACCCAGTTTCTAGATAGAAGTCACTTCACTGTGGAAATCTACTGAAATATAGGTTTGGCTGTACTTCCTCTACTAAGCATCTTGTGTTGTAAGTTACTTACAGCTGATGGCTCCAAAGTGGGATAATTCAATAAGACAGAGGCTGTCATCTGTAAATTCAAGAAAACCCACAAAATTATATACAAACCTGCTATTTATTGAAATTTTAATAACATTTTCAACCTATTATTATGCAGAATTAAAGTCATGTAGATAAACTGCACCAGTCTTTTTCCTGCGAGGGTGAAGGTGTGTGTTTTTTGCCAGGCTTTGGGCATATGCTGAGGGCATATCTCACCAGTCTTTGGTTGCTTGAGGGCACAGACTTTCTCTCACACAGATGTGAACCCATCTCTTCACCTGGTGCTCGGGTCTTGATGAGTCCACCATATCTCTGTCTCTACGTGCCATCATTTTCTTCCTTTTCTTGGCTGCATAGCTGTTCACTGCCAATGATTGTCAATGCTCTGCTGAGTCAGGTTCATCCTCTGAGCAAAGACAGGTGATCACAAATTGGTAGATAATGCTCAACCAAACAGGGTTGTGATTAACTTGGCATGTATTAATAACCTTGGTAAAATCTCTTGGCTGTGATGGGATCATGGTGCATAAATGCTGCCACCTTCTCATATGATTTACGTCCCAGCTGCCGCTTTGACTGATGGAAAAAATTAAAGTTAATACACATGTGCAACTTGCAATAATATTCCAGACAAAACAAAACAACAAAAAAACTTGTCTTACATGAGTCGAAACAGATGAACATAACATATTGAATGTGGGGCCAGGTCTCAGATTGAGTTCTTCCCAAACAGCTTTGAAGAAGCTTAAAAGTAGATGCTACAATTGTTGATAAATATTATATTCAATGCCAGCCTAACTGAATTCACACAGAATAAGTTAGTTCCCGACAGGCTATATGTCACAAAATGTTTTGACATATGGAGCGAAAACCCATGCACAGATAAATCTGTCCTAGCAATGCAGTTAGATGAGAAAAAAAATGCATTGAAGATGACGAAACTGCTCATTTAGCCACTAACACAGGAACTGAAGCTTGACTTAATGGTGTGGGGGCCGTTGAGAGTCTGACTCCTCCTTTAGCTGCTCTAGCGGATGGATAGATACTCAAAACAGAGCCTTTCGGTATGAGGAACTGCGCTTCCTTCTAAAAAAAAAAAAAAAAAGTAGGCCTCGTTGACCCAGAGTCTCGTCAGTCCATCATTTGCTTTAATTCTCAGCTCGTGGTGATTAAACAATTGCCTATCAACAATAAATTTACAAGCTTCTGCTACAATACATAAACAGTAAACTTAATGAGTGTGTCTCTTAAAAATAGCCAAAAGGATCGTAAACTATGTTCTTAAAGAAAAGGCTATCAGTCACCAATTAAAAAAAGAGGAAGGTTAAAGGAATGCAGAGAAAATCATTTTAAAGTCACCTGCGCTGTTTGATTGGTGTGTGTTTCCTGTTTTGTGTTTGTTTGAACCTATTGAGCTTGTTGATCCAAGTCTAAAGAACGAAGGGAAGTTTGTTCCAGTGACTGTGCTGCTCCAGTTGAGCTCTGTGTGTGTTCTTTGTGTTAATGCTGTGTTGTAGTTGGGTGTGTTTCAGGTCTGACAGGAGACTGTCCAGTAATGTCAGGTGTGGTGTCTGTAGTGAAGTCTGGAGCTAAAGTACTTCACTGTGGTTGTATCACCTGAGGAGGTGTGTCTGATGTTGAGAGTAGGGCTCTTAAATCATTCACATGTTAATTTACTGGTAATAATCATCCAACATGTATACAATACAAATAAATGCAGAGGAAGGAATCACGAGAGTCAAAGACAAAAAGTCACTATTGTGACTCCAAAAATAAAGAGAAGCCCCATATTTTTTCTTCCTGTGTGGCTCAGGTGCACATGATCCTCACATGAATAAAAAAGAGGTGGGAGCAAGAGAAGAGAATCCTGGGAGGTTCTTAGTCGAGACAATGATTATTATGACTCTTTCTAATAAAAAATAATATATTTGCAGTATTCGAATGTTAAACTAAACACAAAGAATGAAGAAATTCAGAGTAAACAACACAGATTTAGTTTAAACTAAATATTACTAAATGTTTCTGAAACCAGAAGATAAGGAAAGTGCTAGGGAGAAGAGAAGAACAAAACCCAGTTGTTCCTGAGGACGGTTAAGAAGTGAAAAGGACTGACTGGAAAACTTTTCACTAATCAATACTAACACCTAACTCTTAACAATGACTCTCTGAGACCTCAGATTCAAAGAGCAACATGGAAACTTGAAAAAGGGAAACTTCAACAACTAACACTTATGGGTTGTAATACATGAGCTGTTCTAACCTAATTATTTTCTAGGCTGGTGGACAATTGTTTTAACAGACAGTTTACCAACAGGGTCCCACTCTGGAACATTGTGCATTGGAGATCAATACCAGCAGCCACTTACACAGGCTTGAATTGAAACCTAAGATCTAATGAAGGCCCTCTACCGGCCAGAGAGTGTTGATGTTTACAGGGAAACACCAAAAAGATAAGGTTCCTGTTAAGGTCAGTCCAATCTAGAGTCCAGAGTCACCTGGGATGAACACCAGTATCCTTTTGGAAAGTGCTTAATATCTGAATTGTTAAGTTGAAATGAATGTTGCATTAAAGTCTTAAATGCAAGATTTAAGACTTTCAATGTCTATATTCATTTTATATTTTGTAGATTTCTATTTTATATTTCTTTATTTCTGTGTTACATTTTCTAGTGTGCTGTGCAATATCTATTTTGCTATTGGTTGCAGGTAAATAAAAACAAGCAAGCATTTCACTGTGCATTTGGTAAATAAATCTTATCCATCTTCAAGAAGAAATAGGTAGTAATGTTGATAAATGTTTGGCATGGTAATCATTTTCTATCCACAGGTCCAAGAACAACACACACAAAAGGTATCTTTGTCATTCTATAGAACCTTTTAGTGCTGAATATGAAAAATGTGGAATGGTGCCTGAACAAGATGCTGTTGGTGAATAACACACAACCAACTTCATGTGTTTAATGTCGATGCTAGTGACTGGTTAAATATTTAGCAGTTATTTAAAGGCTACATGGTAAACATCACTGAATCATTATGTTATTGCTGTACTAACAGAGAAAGGTGTACTGCAATAGTTTGGTAATGTACCCGCTGGCTTGTCCAACAAACATGAGGAGTAACTTTTACAGGTTAACTTTGGCTCATGGGAATCAGATCTGCATGCTGATGGTGAGTGGATAGCAGAGTGGGGGGTAATTAAGAGGTTCAGTATTTAGTGGCTAATAAAGACTCATATTTAATCTAGAAGGGCATAGAAATGTGCACCTGGACATTAATTGTAACCTGTGAGTAAGTGTGGTAAGTTATCTTATATATTTCCACGCTGCCTACACATTCTACATCATGTACACAACATCATTTGTGGTTTAAAACATCTTGACTGGTTTTGGCAGCTATTATCAATATGTGCACACAGTTTTAATGCATTCACTTGGGGAAGTGTCAATGGTTCAGAAGTGGTTAGAAATAAATCTACAGGAACTATTACGTAAAAGTAAAGGAAATCAACTATTGTCAAACAATCCTACACATGTAAAAATAAGAGCTTCCTGGTTACTTAAACAATATTAAGCTGAATGTATCTCTGTTTCCAGGGGGCAGGAGCCATAGAACTTGGAAGGGTGTGGGTCCTGCTCCCTGACAGTCTGCAGGGGTGTGGAGGCTTACAGCTGAGTCCCATACGACCAGCCTTACGGTACATGCCTTTTAGATTTTATTCTAAGATAAAGGATTTAAAGATAGCAGCCTCACACACCCCATTAATGTGTAGACTTACTGCTGCAGACAAAGTAACCTATGATACAGAATTACAAGTAAAATACTAGACCTTTCACTTATTACTCAAGGAAGAACATGTAGAGTAATTTGAACTAATGCTGCTCTTAGGTTTCTGTGGAAACTGCATTAGATGTGTGGAGTAAGTGTTATGTATTTTACCGGTAGAACATGTGTCTTAAAATCTAGGGAAATTGCAATAGTGTTCCTTTCAAATAAAATAAAATAAATTAACAATAAGGAATAGACAATAAGCAAAACTTTCGGGTCTAAAAATAATGCAAATACGAAATAACACAAAGGAGAAAGCAACAGAGTAAAGCAACATCTAAGTTCTGACAATTATGTTTCTTGATAGCAAAGAAATAATTTCTCTTATAATTATTTTATGTAGAGGTGAATACACATAAAATGCTTTTATTTCAGATAAAAGGAGAAAAGTGAATGCATTGTGATTACTGTGTGAAGCTTATGTATGCATTAGTCCTCTCTGTAATTCATGTAACACTGATGCTTTTGTGATTGTGGAACGCACAATTATGGTTTTAAAAGTGTTTAAAAAATCAATTTCAACTTATTCATATTGAGCTTGAAGAAGAATGTTTCAACTGAGGAGCCTGAACAAAATGGAATCACTTGGAGAGGAGTTAGGGACCTCGTCGTATCGGGCATAATAATCCTATGTTACGACGAGGTTAAGGCATGGGTGTGCACTCATGACCTTTAGAGTCCCATGGAATACTCCAGTCTCAACTTATTGAAGTTGAGCTTTGAAGAAGATTGTTTCACCTGAAGAGCCTGGACAAAATGGATTACTTGAAGATCAGTTAGGGAACTCGTCGTATCGGGCAGAATAATCCTATGTTACGACGAGGTTAAGGCATGGGTGTGTACCCATGGCCTTTAGTGCCCTATGGAAGATATCTACACTGGAACCGTTTTGCCACATGGACTCTTTGCCCCACATTGCCCCTGGATCCTTGTCCCATTGCACTGATGCAGTCGCACTGCTCAGTGTGAAGAAATGGACTGTTCTTTAATTAATAATTTGATTGCATCAAGATTTTGTGATCAGTTTTCATTGCTTCTGAAGATGTTGTAAGCCTTCCAATGTATACCATCTGTATTGGAATGATTGTGAAAATAATTTTATAATTGCAGGAGACCTAATTGGCTGCTGGTCATCTTTTACTATCCCCTGCGCCAATTACGGGGGGTAGAGGTTTGGTGATCAGTGCCCATCGCACCATACTTCTGAAGTGTAGAGGCATGTGCTTTTGTTAGAAACAAAATTCATTCAAATTGGGTGATTTGTGACTGATGAGACGCATGTCTCGGCACTTTAGGGGTCCCTGGGGTTGGGGTCATTGAAATCCATTAATACAGCCCATATTATTGTAACACTGTTTACACTGGTAATTGCTAAGTGCTAAAATGTTATATTAATGATTGATCTTTGATTTATTGAAAATTGGTGTTGATTAAATGTAATACTTTGAGTTTGCATTTAGAGTCTGAGTGTGCTTTCATGGTAAAATTCTCTTTAGGCGTTTACGTAAGGTTAAAACCACTTGTAAAGGGTTTAAAGAGGAAGGAACTGTTAGAGAATTTTGGGATCTATTGTAAGGTTGTAATGCCCTGAGCCTTGGGCTCTGTCAACAGATAGACTCAGACACCTGCAGGATAACATGGCTCCAACCTCGAGCCTAATCAGCTGAATAACAACTGAATACCAACTCTTTGTTATTGTATTGTTTGCGTATTGACCTTCTATGAGGTATTATAAACTCTGACCAATGAAAGCATAGCGAGACTTGAATGTTCAATACTGTGCTGTGTTGACTGTTCAACTGTCTCCGGGCCTGTATGTGATGGTAATAAACTTCTCCTGCTTAAGACATCCAGACTCTCTTCAGTCCTTATGTGGTCCAATACTTCGAAGCTCTAAGGCAGTAACACAATTCTCCTACAATGGGTACCTTGTGACCGAGGTAAAACAACTGGATGACATTCCTTTAATACTGTAATAAAATTTGCAGCCACCTCAGATGGTGAAATTGGGTGGTTCCTGAGTTTCAGTGTCCTTTGACCGCAGAAGTCTTTCAAGAACTTCAGAGGACCATCAATCTCCTTGGACATTCTCAGTCTCATGGTCAAGACCTTTACTTGCAGTTCTTACAAACTATAGAGTGTATATCTTGACTTCCACAGTGAGAAGGACATGTAATGATTCTTGAAAAAAAAGTAACCAACACATTACTGTCCAACACTTTTATGTCAGTATAAAACCTTATTCAACATGTCTGCCACACCAGTATAACATCACAAATTTGAAATATGTGATCCATTAATAATTGGATACTGAACGGTGCACAAATTTGAACCTGTTGAAGCTAAAACTATGCCACCTGAGCATAAACATATTTACATTTTTTTGGACCTAATTACTGCTTAGCATGGTTTAAACCTTTTCTCAGCAGATGTCATGTTTTTTGCCTGTATGCTCCTGTCATTTATATGTAAATATCAGTATGTTTTTTTGTTTAACCCCATATTGCTTAACTGCACACAACTTGCCTTACAGAGCCCAACTTATTCATACCCTGTAAAATCCCCCTCCATATCGAACTGCTTGTGTCATGATTTCTTTGAACTGTGTGTATGTCTTCAAGTGTTGAACAGGAAATGTAACTATGGGATAACAAATTTTATGTTCACCATGCTGTCCTGCACAACAATGGTTAAACTGAACTGTAATCTTAAAATTCCTTATTTCATCCAGCAGGACAGGGCAATTGACCTGTCCACTAAACCACTGCAGGATCTGCTTTACAGACAGTGACTAGTCCTCCATCTCTGCATCTAAAAACAAGAGGAAAGATTGTCAAAAGTATTTTTTCTGGTTACCCCTTGAGAATAACAGACTAAATTGATTCCAAATTTTAGATTAACAAGGCTTACAGAACCTGTACAACACTAAAAAGGTGCAATAAATAAACTTTGACATTGGTGTGATCAATCAACTTTGGAAAATGACCACAATGCAGCTAAATATGGACATTGCCACTCCAACCAACCTGAACAGGAGACGTTTACTCATTTATACTGTACTATGGTCTATGGGACTACATATGGTATTAGGGTGTCAGTGGAAAAATGTTAAATATGGAAAAAAGAGCTGGACTGTAGTTACCCTTTTACCCCACAAGGTGGTGGCAAAACCAGGTAACCACACCCTCCAAACTATCAATTGGAGCCTCCTATCTTTGTTGGCCATGTGTCATTTCTTTTTGTCAATATAAGTAATCCTAATTTACATTTGATAATTAGTCATCATAGTATACTCTATTTTTAATCACTGTTATTATCTTAACAAAATTATTTCACTCCTCTTAAATTAAGAAAAAACAGAGATGACAGCTGCCAACATTTTGTCCCCACTGAAAAATTGGGATTTTGCCACCAGTCCATAAAGAGGACAACATTCTGCTGTGAAAATATAATGGGAATAATCTTATACTGGTCAATTAAAAACGTTCCTAAGTGACACAGAGCCAATCCTGGTCACACAAGACACTCTTGCAGGAAATCCTGTAAGAAGTTAAGGATCACTCTCTTGGTTTGATCCTTTGTCACTGAAAATTGCTTCACAGTGGCTAATGATAAAATCAGCATCTGGCTATAAAGAGATGGTGGATAAATATTTCATAAATAAGATGATTAACAGGTTAGCATTACTTTGTTTTTTATTGTAAATGTTTTCAGACACTTACTGTCAATATTTTTCCAGGGACAAACAATGGATGGCATGATTCGGGGTTTTCAGTGACTTCTCTTGCCAAGCCATATATCTCCATTCCCTTTCTTATCTCTTGCAACATGGGTAATAATCTTGTGATGGAAAACAAGACAATAACCCTGGAAAAAAAATAGAACATAAAGTAGAGAGAAAGGATATTGATAAAATGATAAGAATTATGCTGCGAATGGAGATATTAGACTGTCTGAAGAAGAATGTGTAGTGAAAGAGGAAGTTACGTGGATGAGTTTAACAAAGACAAATGAGTCACAGTGACAGACCAAAGGAGAATAAAATTAGTAAAATGAAGACCTTTATAAATAAAGTAGTTCATAATATAAACAAAACAAAACATTGTTGTGTAAATGTTTCTCACTGAATGATGTGCTCCCTTTCCTCTAACCGTATTTGGCTTGTGTAGCCACAATTCAGGATTTGTTCAGCACAGGCTATCAGACCCTGTTGATCTTGTGCTTGTTCAATCTAAGAGGAAAAAACAAAAATGTTACAACAATGCCAATTAAATAAATGACTAAAAAGAGGCATGATGAAGCTCACTCTTGTAATGAGAATATTGGACTCTGGATCTGTAACGTCATCCTTTGACACTGAGGTAAGGTCCAGCTGTCCTGTGCAAAGGACATGAAAGCACCACTCTTTGAGGAAAGCAGGTGGGGCCCCTGGGCAAGACTTACGCCAATAATTTCACCAATAATCCTGCATAGAGCACAGTCTTAGCATAATAAAAAGATATATGTACAAAACTTCAATTTTCAAGTAGGGATGGGCAATATGGCCATAAAAATTGTGATATGAAGTTATGACAATCTTGTAATCCGGGAAGATGGTTGAATCATGCTAGAATGCATTAATTTATGCTCTGCTCTTCACCGTCATTATTACTGTAACAATGCCACTATTCAAATTAATAAAAATTAAATGTATAGTTTTAAGTATTATGGTGAAGATTGGTTTGGATGTATGTTAAATTTGTAGATGAGATGGTTTTATAAAGCAGTGGTCTTCTGAGTAAGACAAAAAATAGTTAACTAAAATCATGATCTTGATCTAGATTATATTTTTACTATATTGCCCATCCCTTGCATTCATTGCCTGTATAGGCCTGTGTAGGTCCCGTCCTGCACGAAGGCTGAGAGCTACATTATCGGCTCCCCGATCGGCTAACCCTCTGCTTACAGGGCGTTGCAACGACTATGGCTTAAGAATCGAAATCTCGCTGCTTCTACAATCCTTGATAACTTCCTGGTGACAGTCCAATGCCCGTTCACACCCCAGGAAGTATCAAAAACATACCAAGAAATCTGGGAGGCCTCTAATGAATATTGGGGCCTGGGTCAGTTGCCAAACTCCTTCTGGCAGACAATACACCCTTTGGTCACCCAATTTCACCATCTGAGATGATCATGACCATCAAACGGATGAAAGTCTCCAGTAGCCCCAGACCTGACGGGACAAAAAGATCCCACTTACTACTTTTCGACCGCAAAGGGGAAAAATTAGCGGCAATCTTCAACCACATGCTAGCTAAAAGACACATGCCACTATGCCTCAAACGAAGCAGGACGACCCTCATCCCAAAGACTAATGAGGAGTCTAAACTCAGAGACATAAAGAACTGGAGGCTGATCACCCTGAGCTCGGTTATTCTCTGGACTCATCCTGGCTAAACGACTGGGCGAAGCATGTAAGCCGCATCCCAGGCAAAAGGGATTTGTGCCAACTCCAGGCTGCGCTGAGAATCTACTAGTCCTAAACGGCATCCTAACACACTGTAAAATGAGAAGGCGCCAACTAGCTGTGGTCTTTATAGACCTAGCTAAGACCTTTGACACTGTATCTCATCGACTAATAAATGAAAGCTTGAAACGACGATGTGTGGACCGGATGGTAAGACACGTGTCTCCAGAATCAAAACCGGTCAAGGCATTACAAAACCTATTGAAATCAAGACCGGGGTCAAACAAGGTGACCCCCTGTCACCACTCCTATTTAACTTGTCTCTAGACCACCTACTATACTTACTAGACTCGGAGGGACAGGGCTTCGAGTTCGGAAATGACAAGAACATCACCACCATGGCCTTTGCCGATGACCTAGTCCTCTTGAGTGACTCCTGGCAGGGCATGCAGAGGAACCTGGACATTCACATACGTAACAGGCTTCAAAGACAATGTGGACAAGTGCCATGGATTCTACATCAGATCTGAAGGGCGTAATATAACATTCAATAAGTGCAATGACTGGTCCCTTCACGGCCAGAAAGTGCACATGATAAAACTGGAAGACTCGGTCAGGTAACTGGGCGTACGAATCAACCCTGTCAAGGGTCTACTAAAACTGAAGGTACATGAGATATATCCTAGCTACAAAGATGGAGGCATGGGAGTCCCCAAATGACCCTGGGAGAGCAGGCTTAACTGAGTCAGAATATATTATGGCGCTCCAGGTGCGCTCCAACACATTCCCGGTCCTGGCCTCAACCCTCAAGGGAAGAGGCCTCTCAGCGATGTGCCGCCTGTGTGGTCAGGCGAAAGAAACCCTGGCACACATTATAAGCCTCTGTCCGGTCCTTAAAAGGAACTGTATGGCCAACCATAATGCGATTTGCTCTATTCTGATGTCTGCAGGGGCAAAGGCCGGATGGAAGGCTCATGTCAAGCCAAGACTGAAGTCTAAAAATGGCAAACTGAGCGTCCCTGATCTACTGTAATGTTGTCATATAGGGATTCTTGAATGTAATGTTGTCATATGGGATTCTAGAATGTAATGTTGTCATAAGGGATTCTAGAATGTAATGTTGTCATATGGGATTCTAGAATGTAACGTTGTCATAAGGGATTCTAGAATGTAATTATGTCATAAGGGATTCTAGAATGTAATGTTGTCATATGGGAGTCTAGAATGTAATGTTGTCATATGGGAGTCTAGAATGTAATGTTGTCATATGGGATTCTAGAATGTAACGTTGTCATAAGGGATTCTAAAATGTAATTATGTCATAAGGGATTCTAGAATGTAATGTTGTCATAAGGGATTCTAGAATATAATTTTGTCATAAGGGATTCTAGAATGTAATGTTGTCATATAGGGATTCTAGAATATAATGTTGTCATATGGGATTCTAGAATGTAATTATGTCATAAGGGATTCTAGAATGTAATGTTGTCATATAGGGATTCTAGAATATAATGTTGTCATATGGGATTCTAGAATGTAATTATGTCATAAGGGTTTCTAGAATGTAATGTTGTCATAAGGGATTCTAGAATGTAATTATGTCATATAGGGATTCTAGAATATAATGTTGTCATATGGGATTCTAGAATGTAATGTTGTCATAAGGGATTCTAGAATGTAATGTTGTCATATAGGATTCTAGAATGTAATGTCATAACGGTCTCTAGAATGTAATGTTGTCATATGGGATTCTAGAATGTAATGTTCTCATATGGGACTCTAGAATGTAATGTTGTCATGAGGGATTCTAGAATGTAATGTTGTCATAAGGGATTCTAGAATGTATTTGTCATAAGGGATTCTAGAATGTAATGCTGTCATATGGGACTCTAGAATGTAATGTTGTCATATGGGACTCTAGAATGTAATGTTGTCATGAGGGATTCTAGAATGTAATGCTGTCATATGGGATTCTAGAATGTAATGTCCTGGAGAGACCGGAGAGGACGCTGGCGCTGGTTGTTCGCCGCTTCTCCACTGTGTACGTTTGATACTCCTCTCTTAAGCCTACTGTGCTTTTGGACTTGTTATTACCTGCTGGGGTTGTACCTTTGCTCGGTCGGTTTTCCACTGGGTGTGGGTTGGGTTCTTCAGGAGGACTGCAGCCCTCATGGTTTGCCGTCGGCGCGCTACTCACTGCACCGTGGTTTGTCAGGCGCTGTGCTGTGGCTACTAAGGACCATACCCATCTAATCAACAACTTGTATGAGTTTTTCCATGCTCCGCTGGTTGGGGGTCCGGCTCCTGGGTTGTTTGGCTCTCGTCCTGCTGTGGATGTTTTTGCTGTGCACTGCAACTGCCCACTTCTGCGCGCATAGCTTGCGGCTAGCTGTTAGCATCACAACAGCAGTGGCACCCGGCATAATGCTCCGATACTCTGCAGCGCAGCTCCTCGCTCTCAAAAACCGGTCTGTTCCTTTGGATATTTCTGCCATTAGACAGCTGGGGCTTCTCCGACGTCCTCGTTATATCCACAGAGGGTCTCGTCACGGATTTGTTTTCACCAGGAACGGGAGCTCCATACCATCACTCTGGTCTCCGGCACGCACCGTCGCACACTGGTCACGTCATCAGAGTGCAGCCACGACTGGTCCTGATGTGCGCGGGCGTCAATGGAGGAGGCGGGGCGGAACACCTGCTGGAGTAGACCTCAGCCTTCTCCGGCCCGTTCCAAAACACACCAATCCTCCGTTTATCAAACTGGATCTACTCAACACTCAGTCACTTACAAAAAAGCAAGCCTAATCCATAACCACATTTTGGACACTGGGATTGACCTCATGTGCCTCACGGAGACCTGGCACAGGCCCGAGGAATTCCTGGTGCTAAACGAAGCCTGCCCTTCTGGTTATAATTACCTGGAGAAGGCACGCATGACAGGACGGGGCGGAGGTTTGGCGGTTATACACCGCTCCGACCTTCAGCTGGTCCCCGTCCCTCTGCCAATTACACCTACATTTGAGTGCTTGGCATTTAAATGTAAACACCCTTTCCTCATAACAATACTTCTTATCTACCGACCACCAAAACCACACCCTAACTTTATCGCAGAAATAAATGAATTACTTCTCTCTATCTGCTCAACATCCACAAATGTCATCATCCTTGGAGATTTTAATATCCATGTGGACTCTCCCTCCTGCTCTCTGGGAGCAGACTTTCTACAGGTACTGGACTGCTTAAGTCTAAAACAACATGTGGAGGTTCCCACTCACAATAAGGGACATACTCTGGATCTGGTCATCACAAACTCCATCCCCATACACGATCTCCACGTATATGACCTGGGGATCTCAGACCACCAGGCCATTAGTATGACACTACCCCTTTCATCTCCTCTCACCAAGCCACAACGACTCATCACCTTCAGAAACATCAAGAACATTGAGTCTTCCTCCCTTAGCCTGGACCTACAACATCTTTCCCCACCCCCACAGTCAACAGTCAACGACCTCATGGACTTCTACAACAGCAGCCTGAGCTCCATCCTGGATCTTCATGCCCCACTCACAACCCGGACCGTGTCGTTCATTCGTTCAGCCCCTTGGTTTACTCCAGAGCTAAGGGAGATGAAAAGAGCTGGGAGGGCCCTGGAACGGGCCTATATAAAATCAGGACTGACGGTGCATAAACTGGCCTACCGGGAACATCAACACACATATTCTAAAGCACTGTCAAAAGCCAGATCAGACCACTTCTCTAACCATATTAACAATAACCCTGGTAATTCAAAACAACTGTTTTCAACCATTAACTATCTCCTCAGACCACAGACACCCACACAAACTGACAACACAGTAGAACACTGCAATAGGTTCATGGACTTCTTTTCGACAAAAATAGACCACATTCATTCCTCTCTCTCCAATAATCCCATTTCAACACATGACTACCCCACCTCAGGCACCACACATCACCTATCCCACTTCACCCCCACAACGCAGCAGGAGGTCGAGAGCATCATCCAGAAATCCAAACCTTCCTCATGCATCCTGGATCCGCTCCCCTCCTCCCTGCTCAAAGCCCATAAACAGTCAATTAGTTCATTAATCACTAAAATTATCAACCTCTCTCTCCAAACCGGTCATGTTCCACCTTCCTTAAAAACAGCTATCATCAGACCCCACCTCAAAAACCTACTCTAGACCCAGAACCCCTATCAAATTACCGGCCCATCTCTCACCTCCCTACATCTCCAAAATTCTTGAAAAGATAGTTTCCGCCCAACTACATAACCACCTCAAATCCTGCTGCCTTTATGATCAATTCCAATCTGGTTTCCCCCTCCCACAGCACTGAGACAGCCCTCATCAGAGTCACGAGCGACCTGCTGATGGCTTCTGACTCTGGCTCCCCATCCCTACTCATCCTTCTCGACCTCTCTGCTGCGTTTGACACCATTGATCACAACATCCTCCTCCATCGCCTCCAACACTACACAGGACTCTCCGGCACTGCCCTTCACTGGTTCCACTCCTACCTCACGGGAAGGACCGAGTCTGTAGCCCTGGGGGACGCTAAATCTCAACCCCACACAGTCACCTGTGGGGTCCCTCAGGGCTCAGTGCTCGGTCCAACCCTCTTCACCATTTATCTGCTCCCTCTTGGACGTGTCATCAGCAGGCATGGAATCCAGTTCCATTGCTATGCTGATGACACCCAACTTTACATCAAGGTCACTCCCTCTTGCACCCCCTCTGCCACTGCCACCCGCCTTACCTCCTGCCTGGAGGAGACAAAGGCATGGATGAGTCAAAACTTCCTGCAGCTAAACAGCTCCAAAACCGAAGCTATTTTGATCGGTACCCCACACCAGCTCCAGACCTCTCCCATCTCCTCTATTTCATTCTCTGGTCACAACATTCCCATCCCCTCCGCAGTCACTAACCTGGGGGTAAAGTTTGACCCCCAGCTTACCTTCAAAAATCATATAAACCACATTTGCAAAACTTCCTTTTTTCACCTCCGTAATATTGCCAAACTTCGCCCATCCCTCTCCTTTTCTGCTGCAGAGAAGCTCGTCCATGCCTTTGTCTCCTCCAGGCTGGACTACTGCAACGCACTCCTCATCGGGATTCCTGGCAGGAGCATCCAAAAGCTCCAGTACATTCAGAACAGCGCTGCCAGGATCTTGATGAGGGTGCGGAAATACGAATACATCACCCCTATCCTCCGCACACTTCACTGGCTCCCCATACATCTCCGTATAGAATACAAGGTCCTCCTTCACACCCATCACTGTCTGCACGGTGACGCCCCCACCTACCTCACAGAACTCCGCACTCCGCACACCAGCACCAGAACCCGGTCAGGCCACATGCACCGTCTGCTCCCTCCCAGGACAAGGCTCAAAACCATGGGTGATAGGGCCTTTGAGTCTGCAGCTCCTCGTCTGTGGAATGCCCTCCCAGACCACCTTAGGGCCCCACAGACTGAAATAGCTTTTAAAAAAGAACTAAAGACATTTCTATTTAAAAAAAAGCCTACTCTTAGCCCTTCCATAGGTTTTATTTATATTTTTATCATTCTTTTTCTTCTTTTATGTATGCCTGTTTTTATGTAGCACTTTGAGATTTGTCCAGCAAATGTAAAGTGCACTATAAATAAAATGTATTATTATTATTATTATTAATGTTGTCATAAGGGATTCTAGAATGTAATGTTGTCATGAGGGATTCTAAAATGTAATGTTGTCATAAGGGATTCTAGAATGTAGTGTTGTCATATAGGATTCTACAATGTAATATCATAAAGGTCTCTAGAATGTAATGTTGTCATATTGAACTCTAGAATGTAATGTTGTCATGAGGGATTCTAGAATGTAATGTCATAAGGGATTCTAGAATGTAATGTTGTCATAAGGGATTCTAGAATGTAATGTTGTCATATGGGACTCTAGAATGTAATGTTGTCATATGGGACTCTAGAATGTAATGTTGTCATAAGGGATTCTAGAATGTAATGCTGTCATATGGGATTCTAGAATGTAATGTTGTCATAAGGGATTCTAGAATGTAATGTTGTCATATGGGACTCTAGAATGTAATGTTGTCATGAGGGATTCTAGAATGTAATGTTGTCATATGGGACTCTAGAATGTAATGTTGTCATAAGGGATTCTAGAATGTAAACGGCATCCTAACACACTGTAAAATGAGAAGGCGCCAACTAGCTGTGGTCTTTATAGACCTAGCTAAGACCTTTGACACTGTATCTCATCGACTAATAAATGAAAGCTTGAAACGACGATGTGTGGACCGGATGGTAAGACACGTGTCTCCAGAATCAAAACCGGTCAAGGCATTACAAAACCTATTGAAATCAAGACCGGGGTCAAACAAGGTGACCCCCTGTCACCACTCCTATTTAACTTGTCTCTAGACCCCCTACTATACTTACTAGACTCACATACCTAACAGGCTTCAAAGACAATGTGGACAAGTGCCATGGATTCTACATCAGATCCGAAGGGCGTAATATAACATTCAATAACTGCAATGACTGGTCCCTTCACGGCCAGAAAGTGCACATGATAAAACTGGAAGACTCGGTCAGGTAACTGGGCGTACGAATCAACCCTGTCAAGGGTCTACTAAAACTGAAGGTACATGAGATATATCGTGGCTACAAAGATGGAGGCATGGGAGTCCCCAAATGACCCTGGGAGAGCAGGCTTAACTGAGTCAGAATATATTATGGCGCTCCAGGTGCGCTCCAACACATTCCCGGTCCTGGCCTCAACCCTCAGGGGAAGAGGCCTCTCAGCGATGTGCCGCCTATGTGGTCAGGCGAAAGAAACCCTGGCACACATTATAAGCCTCTGTCCGGTCCTTAAAAGGAACTGTATGGCCAACCATAATGCGATTTGCTCTATTCTGATGTCTGCAGGGGCAAAGGCCGGATGGAAGGCTCATGTCAAGCCAAGACTGAAGTCTAAAAATGGCAAACTGAGCGTCCCTGATCTACTGTAATGTTGTCATATAGGGATTCTAGAATGTAATGTTGTCATATGGGATTCTAGAATGTAATGTTGTCATAAGGGATTCTAGAATGTAATGTTGTCATAAGGGCTACTAGAATGTAATGTTGTCATATGGGATTCTAGAATGTAATGTTGTCATAAGGGACTCTAGAATGCAATGTTGTCATAAGGGATTCTAGAATGTAATGTTGTCATATGGGATTCTAGAATGTAAAGTTGTCATAAGGGATTCTAGAATGTAATGTTGTCATATGGGACTGTAGAATGTAATGCTGTCATATGGGACTCTAGAATGTAATGTTGTCATGAGGGATTCTAGAATGTAATGTTGTCATGAGGGATTCTAGAATTTAATGTTGTCATAAGGGATTCTAGAATGTAATTTTGTCATGAGGGATTCTTTTTTTTTTTTGGGGTTAGAGGAGGGGCTTCCCCGGCCCCCCAAAAAAAAAAGGGGAAAAACAAAAGGGGGGGGGACCCCGCCGGCGCGGGGGGGGGGGAAAAAAAAAAAAAAAAAACCGGGGATTGAATGGTCCCCAACCGCAACGTCGGCCGGCTAGGGAAAAAACCACCCCCCCGAAGGAAAAGCCGCAGGAATTGTTTATTCAACGTTCTGTAGGAATAAATCTAGAATGTAATGTTGTCATAAGGGATTTAAATTTTCATGGATTATTGTATAGATTCTAGAATGTAATGTTGTCATAAGGGATTCTAGAATGTAATGTTGTCATATGGAACTCTAGAATGTAATGTTGTCATATGGGATTCTAGAATGTAATGTTCATAAGGGATTCTAGAATGTAATGTTGTCATATAGGGATCTAGAATGTAATGTTGTCATAAGGGATTCTAGAATGTAATGTTGTCATGAGGGATTCTAGAATGTAATGTTGTCATAAGGGATTCTAGAATGTAATGTTGTCATGAGGGATTCTAGAATGTAATGTTGTCATGAGGGATTCTAGAATGTAATGTTGTCATAAGAGATCCATGATACTCGGCGCCCTCCGAGGCAGACGTGTTTGCTCGCTCCGCTCACGAATGCCGGCTTTTCTTCTATTTTTCTTCTATTAGGGCGTTCTTAGTTTTGTTCTTATGCAGTGCACAATGTGCATTTTTACATACAGCCGACAGGAATTACTGGACATTGCTCATTCACACCACCAGTTTAATTTTGATGGATTCATACCACCGGAGCTGCAACTCATTGTTCGCTCCCGCAGCCACCGCCTTCACCCCCACGAAGGCCCCGAAGCTCCGACCTCGAGTGAGCTAGCTGACGCCGGAATGGCGCTTCGGAGACGGCGACGCAAGCGAGGCAAGGGGGGGGGACTCCATGCTAGGCTCAAAGCCCGAGCTAGCCGACCACCGCTGCCCAGCCTCTTGCTAGCAAACGTGCGGTCTCTGGAGAACAAACTGGACGAGCTTAGAACCAGGATTACAACACAGCGGGAAATACGAGAGTGCTGCGCTCTTATTTTCACAGAAACCTGGCTTTCTGACAAAGTCCCAGAATCTGCGGTTCAGCTAGAGACTCACTCGGTACACCGCGGAGACCGGACTGCAGCTTCCGGTAAGCCGAAAGGGGGAGGCGTGTGTGTGTTTGTCAACAATGCGTGGTGCGGAGACATACGGGCCACAAGCACTGCTCACCAGACGTGGAGGTTTTACTGCTGAAGTGCCGTCCCTATTACCTACCGAGGGAATTCACTGCTGTGTTTTTGGCTGCTGTTTACATCCCTCCGCGTGCCAATTCCACAGTTGCGCTCGGCAAGCTCCATGACGTCATCAGCGCGGTGGAGACGGCTCATCCTGACGCTGTTTTCATTGTCGCTGGAGACTTCAACCAGTGCAATTTACGGACTGTACTGCCCAAATATTTCCAGCATGTGGACATTCCCACCTGCGAGAAAAACACCCTGGACCATGTTTACAGCAACATACGGGCTGCGTACAGGGCTGCACCCCGCCCCCACTTCGGACAGTCAGACCACATCTCTTTGTTCCTGTACCCGGCCTACAGACAAAGACTTAAACAAACGAACCCTGTCACCAAACAGGTTAAACACTGGACCCCGGAGGCTGAAAGCACCCTGCAGGACTGCTTTGCAAGGACTGATTGGGATGTGTTTGAGGCTGCAGCCACGCTGGAGGACTCCTCTGTCAGCGTACAGGACTATGCTGAGTATGTTACTGGGTACATCAGCACTTGTGTTAACAACATTGTACCCACCATACAAGTCAGAAAGTTCCCCAATGAGAAGCCCTGGATAAACAGTCAGGTACGTCAGATGCTGCGTGCCCGCTCTCGTGCATTTACATCTGGCAATGAGACGGAATACAAAGCAGCAAAGTACGGACTGAGAAAAGCCATCACATCGGCCAAGAGGCAGTACAGAGAGAAGCTTGACAGCTTCTACTCAACTGCGGACCCTGGGCGGATGTGGCAGGGCCTGCAACACATCACAGACTACAGGACCAACACCAGCACCATCAGCTCCTCAGACAGCCTGCCGGATGACCTCAACACATTCTACACCCGCTTCGAGACCCCCAACCACAGCACAGAGAGGAAGCACACACACACCTGGACCACACAACCCCCTTCCTCCCCTCCACCAACCATCTCACCAGCCCAGGTGCACAAAGCTCTGAGAAGGATCAACCCCCGCAAGGAAGCAGGGCCAGACAACATCCCTGGACGAGCCCTCAGAGCATGTGCCAACGAGCTGACGGACGTTCTCACCTCCATTTTCAACCTCTCCTTCAGTCAAAGCATTGTGCCCCCATGCTTCAAGACCACAACCATTGTCCCCCTTCCCAAGAAGAGCCCACCAACCTGCCTGAATGACTACAGGCCAGTGGCACTCACTCCAATCATCATGAAGTGCTTCGAGAGAGTGGTTCTGGCCCACATTCAGAGCAGCATCCCGGACACACTGGACCCCCTACAGTACGCCTACCGCTCCAACAGGTCCACCTCAGACGCCATAGCTGCTGCTCTCCATATTTCCCTCTCCCACCTGGAAAATAAAGACTCCTACATCAGGATGCTCTTTATTGACTACAGCTCCGCCTTCAACACGGTTATCCCCCACAAACTCACACACAAACTTTTCTCACTTGGACTGCACCCCACACTCTGTGACTGGCTCCTGGACTTTTTGACTGGCAGGCCTCAGTCTGTCAGAATTGGGACCAGGACCTCAGCCAGCATCACCACAAACATTGGCACCCCACAGGGCTGCGTCCTCAGCCCCATCCTCTACACCCTGTTCACCCATGACTGCGTCGCCTCCCACAAGGACAACACCATCCTTAAGTTCGCGGATGACACTGCAGTGATTGGATGCATCACTGGTGGTGATGAAGCTGCTTACAGGAGGGAGGTGGCCAGCCTGGTGTCATGGTGTGACCACAACAACCTCACCCTCAACACAGACAAGACAAAGGAGCTGATAGTGGACATGGGGAGGGAAAGGAGCCCTCATCAACCACTATTCATCCGGGAGCTTGAAGTGGAGAGGGTGAGCAGCTTCAAGTACCTGGGGATCCACATCAGTGAGGACCTCACCTGGACATTCAACACCACGCAGCTGGTCAAGAAGGCTCAGCAGTGGCTGTACTTCTTGAGGAGGCTGAGGAAATTTGACATGTCGCCTAAGATCCTCAGCAACTTCTACAGCTGCATTGTTGAGAGCATCCTGACCAGCTGCATCACCGTGTGGTACGGCAGCACCACAGCTTTGGACCGCAGACGCCTGCAGAGAGTGGTGAAGACTGCTGAGAAGATCACCAGGACTCCATTGCCCGCTCTGCAGAGCATCTACCAGCGCAGAGTCCACAGGAGAGCTGCCTCCATCATCAAGGACCCCACCCACCCCCAACACACACTGTTCACACTTCTACCCTCAGGCCGGAGGTACAGGAGTGTGAAATGCAGGACTACAAGACTGAAGAACTCTTTCTTTCCTTCCGCCATCAGACTCCTGAACAGCTGACAGGAATCATGGACTATCCCCACTGTTCACTTACAGCTAACTGTTTAAACTTTACATGTTCACTAGCACATTAATGCCGATTGCACATACCGCTTATGTTGCACTATACAGCTCATTTGCACTTTACTGTACAGTTATGTATATAATTCCCATCATACTCTGCTTCTAATTTGCACTGTACTTAGAAACTGCATTGTACTTAGAAATCATTTGTACTTAGAATTATTTAACTATTTTTATACTAAGGATTTATTTTATTTTTTATTTTTATTCTATCTTCTACATGGCATTCACTGTGGACAGCAAAGAAAGACTTTCATTGTACAGGGAAACTTGTTTCTATACTGTACATATGACAATAAACCTTTTGAATTAAATTGAATTGAATAAGGGATTCTAGAATGTAATGTTGTCATGAGGGATTCTAGAATGTGTGTTGTAATAGGGATTCTAGAATGTAATGTTGTCATAAGGGCTACTAGAATGTAATGTTGTCATGAGGGATTCTAGAATGTAATGCTGTCATGAAGATTCTAGAATGTCATAAAGGACTCTAGAATGTAATGTTATCATATGGGACTCTAGAATGTAATGTTGTCATAAGGGTTAGAATGTAATGTTGTCATGAGTTCTAGAATGTAATGTGTTCATAAGGGATTCTAGAATGTAATGTTGTCATAAGGGATTCTAGAATGTAATGTTGTCATGAGGGATTCTAGAATGTAATGTTGTCATGAGGGATTCTAGAATGTAATGTTGTCATGAGGGATTCTAGAATGTAATGTTGTCATATGGGACTCTAGAATGTAATGCTGTAATAATGCAGTGTTCGGCAAACTAAGGCCCGGGGCCACATGCGGCCCGTTGAGTTGTGTAATGTGGCCTCCCAAGCATATATGTGCCTTGAACTTTTGCTAAAGCGACCACCATATCTACATACAGAAAATGTATCCATTCACACTTCAAGTTTTTAGATATGGAAATGGACAGAGATATTTTTAACTGAAGTCCAGACAATAGCCTTTTGTATTATTTGCCAAGAAACCGTTGCAGTTTTCAAATGACATAATATCAGCCACCACCTTTCCACTAAACATTTTACTAACTAACTTAACAGGTTTTCTTGTGTAATTTGTAGGTTAGTTTATAGATATACATACTGGTCCGGCCCATTTTTAAAACCCAGTGTGGCTCTTGAGCCAAAAAGTTTGCCCACCCCTGTCATAAGGGACTCTAGAATGTAATGTTGTCATAAGGGACTCTTGAATGTAATTATGTTATAAGGGACTCTAGAATGTAATGTTGTCATATGGGATTTTAGAATGTAATGTTGTCACATGGGACTCAAGAATGTAATGTTGTCATATGGGACTCTAGAGTGTAATGTTGTCATATGGGACTCTTGAATGTAATGTTGTCATAAGGGAATCTAGAATTTAATGTTGTCATATAGGACTCTAGAATGTAATGTTGTCATAAGGATTCTAGAATGTAATGTTGTCATAAGGGAATCTAGAATTTAATGTTGTCATATGGGACTCTAGAATGTAATGTTGTCATAAGGGACTCTTGAATGTAATGTTGTCATAAGGGACTCTAGAATTTAATTTTGTCATATGGGACTCTAGAATGTAATGTTGTCATAAGGGATTCTAGAATGTAATGTTGTCATAAGGGATTCTAGAATATAATGTTGTCATATGGGTCCCTACAATGTAATGTTGTCATAAGGGACTCTAGAATGTAATGTTGTCATAAGGGAATCTAGAATTTAATTTTGTCATAAGGGATTGTAGAATATAATGTTGTCATATGGGACTCTAGAATGTAATGTTGTCATAAGGGATTCTAGAATGTAATGTTGTCATAAGGGAATCTAGAATTTACTGTTGTCATATGGGACTCTAGAATTTAATTTTGTCATATGGGACTCTAGAATGTAATGTTGTCATAAGGGATTCTAGAGTGTAATGTTGTCATATGGGACTCTAGAATGTAATGTTGTCATAAGGGACTCTTGAATGTAATGTTGTCATAAGGGAATCTAGAATTTAATGTTGTCATATAGGACTCTAGAATGTAATGTTGTCATAAAGGATTCTAGAATGTAATGCTGTCATATGGGAATCTAGAATTTAATGTTGTCATATGGGACTCTAGAATGTAATGTTGTCATAAGGGACTCTTGAATGTAATGTTGTCATAAGGGACTCTAGAATTTAATTTTGTCATATGGGACTCTAGAATGTAATGTTGTCATAAGGGATTCTAGAATGTAATGTTGTCATAAGGGATTCTAGAATATAATGTTGTCATATGGGTCCCTACAATGTAATGTTGTCATAAGGGACTCTAGAATGTAATGTTGTCATAAGGGAATCTAGAATTTAATTTTGTCATAAGGGATTGTAGAATATAATGTTGTCATATGGGACTCTAGAATGTAATGTTGTCATAAGGGATTCTAGAATGTAATGTTGTCATATGGGACTCTAGAGTGTAATGTTGTCATATGGGACTCTTGAATGTAATGTTGTCATATGGGACTCTAGAATTTAATTTTGTCATAAGGGATTCTAGAATGTAATGTTGTCATAAGGGAATCTAGAATTTAATGTTGTCATATGGGACTCTAGAATGTAATGTTGTCATAAGGGACTCTTGAATGTAATGTTGTCATAAGGGACTCTAGAATTTAATGTTGTCATATGGGACTCTAGAATGTAATGTTGTCATAAGGGATTCTAGAATATAATGTTGTCATATGGGTCTCTAGAATGTAATGTTGTCATAAGGGATTCTAGAATGTAATGTTGTCATAAGGGAATCTAGAATTTAATTTTGTCATATGGGACTCTAGAATGTAATGTTGTCATAAGGGATTCTAGAATATAATGTTGTCATAAGGGATTCTAGAATGTAATGTTGTCATATGGGACTCTATAATGTAATGTTGTCATAAGGGATTTTAGAATGTAATGTTGTAATAAGGGATTCTAGAATATAATGTTGTCATATGGGTCTCTAGAATGTAATGTTGTCATAAGGGATTTTAGAATGTAATGTTGTCATAAGGGATTCTAGAATATAATGTTGTCATAAGGGACTCTAGAATTTAATGTTGTCATATGGGATTCTAGAATATAATGTTGTCATATGGGTCTCTAGAATGTAATGTTGTCATAAGGGAATCTAGAATTTAATTTTGTCATATGGGACTCTAGAATGTAATGTTGTCATAAGGGATTCTAGAATATAATGTTGTCATAAGGGATTCTAGAATGTAATGTTGTCATATGGGACTCTAGAATGTAATGTTGTCATAAGGGATTCTAGAATGTACTGTTGTCATAAGGGATTCTAGAATGTAATGTTGTCATAAGGGATTATAGAATGTAATGTTGTCATGAGGGATTCTAGAATGTAATGTTGTCATGAGGGATTCTAGAATGTAATGTTGTCATAAGGGATTATAGAATGTAATGTTGTCATGAGGGATTCTAGAATGTAATGTTGTCATGAGGGATTCTAGAATGTAATGTTGTCATAAGAGATCCATGATACTCGGCGCCCTCCGAGGCAGACGTGTTTGCTCGCTCCGCTCACGAATGCCGGCTTTTCTTCTATTTTTCTTCTATTAGGGCGTTCTTAGTTTTGTTCTTATGCAGTGCACAATGTGCATTTTTACATACAGCCGACAGGAATTACTGGACATTGCTCATTCACACCACCAGTTTAATTTTGATGGATTCATACCACCGGAGCTGCAACTCATTGTTCGCTCCCGCAGCCACCGCCTTCACCCCCACGAAGGCCCCGAAGCACCGACCTCGAGTGAGCTAGCTGACGCCGGAATGGCGCTTCGGAGACGGCGACGCAAGCGAGGCAAGAGGGGGGGACTCCATGCTAGGCTCAAAGCCCGAGCTAGCCGACCACCGCTGCCCAGCCTCTTGCTAGCAAACGTGCGGTCTCTGGAGAACAAACTGGACGAGCTTAGAACCAGGATTACAACACAGCGGGAAATACGAGAGTGCTGCGCTCTTATTTTCACAGAAACCTGGCTTTCTGACAAAGTCCCAGAATCTGCGGTTCAGCTAGAGACTCACTCGGTACACCGCGGAGACCGGACTGCAGCTTCCGGTAAGCCGAAAGGGGGAGGCGTGTGTGTGTTTGTCAACAATGCGTGGTGCGGAGACATACGGGCCACAAGCACTGCTCACCAGACGTGGAGGTTTTACTGCTGAAGTGCCGTCCCTATTACCTACCGAGGGAATTCACTGCTGTGTTTTTGGCTGCTGTTTACATCCCTCCGCGTGCCAATTCCACAGTTGCGCTCGGCAAGCTCCATGACGTCATCAGCGCGGTGGAGACGGCTCATCCTGACGCTGTTTTCATTGTCGCTGGAGACTTCAACCAGTGCAATTTACGGACTGTACTGCCCAAATATTTCCAGCATGTGGACATTCCCACCCGCGAGAAAAACACCCTGGACCATGTTTACAGCAACATACGGGCTGCGTACAGGGCTGCACCCCGCCCCCACTTCGGACAGTCAGACCACATCTCTTTGTTCCTGTACCCGGCCTACAGACAAAGACTTAAACAAACGAACCCTGTCACCAAACAGGTTAAACACTGGACCCCGGAGGCTGAAAGCACCCTGCAGGACTGCTTTGCAAGGACTGATTGGGATGTGTTTGAGGCTGCAGCCACGCTAGAGGACTCCTCTGTCAGCGTACAGGACTATGCTGAGTATGTTACTGGGTACATCAGCACTTGTGTTAACAACATTGTACCCACCATACAAGTCAGAAAGTTCCCCAATGAGAAGCCCTGGATAAACAGTCAGGTACGTCAGATGCTGCGTGCCCGCTCTCGTGCATTTACATCTGGCATTGAGACGGAATACAAAGCAGCAAAGTACGGACTGAGAAAAGCCATCACATCGGCCAAGAGGCAGTACAGAGAGAAGCTTGACAGCTTCTACTCAACTGCGGACCCTGGGCGGATGTGGCAGGGCCTGCAACACATCACAGACTACAGGACCAACACCAGCACCATCAGCTCCTCAGACAGCCTGCCGGATGACCTCAACACATTCTACACCCGCTTCGAGACCCCCAACCACAGCACAGAGAGGAAGCACACACACACCTGGACCACACAACCCCCTTCCTCCCCTCCACCAACCATCTCACCAGCCCAGGTGCACAAAGCTCTGAGAAGGATCAACCCCCGCAAGGCAGCAGGGCCAGACAACATCCCTGGACGAGCCCTCAGAGCATGTGCCAACGAGCTGACGGACGTTCTCACCTCCATTTTCAACCTCTCCTTCAGACAAAGCATTGTGCCCCCATGCTTCAAGACCACAACCATTGTCCCCCTTCCCAAGAAGAGCCCACCAACCTGCCTGAATGACTACAGGCCAGTGGCACTCACTCCAATCATCATGAAGTGCTTCGAGAGAGTGGTTCTGGCCCACATTCAGAGCAGCATCCCAGACACACTGGACCCCCTACAGTACGCCTACCGCTCCAACAGGTCCACCTCAGACGCCATAGCTGCTGCTCTCCATATTTCCCTCTCCCACCTGGAAAATAAAGACTCCTACATCAGGATGCTCTTTATTGACTACAGCTCCGCCTTCAACACGGTTATCCCCCACAAACTCACACACAAACTTTTCTCACTTGGACTGCACCCCACACTCTGTGACTGGCTCCTGGACTTTTTGACTGGCAGGCCTCAGTCTGTCAGAATTGGGACCAGGACCTCAGCCAGCATCACCACAAACATTGGCACCCCACAGGGCTGCGTCCTCAGCCCCATCCTCTACACCCTGTTCACCCATGACTGCGTCGCCTCCCACAAGGACAACACCATCCTTAAGTTCGCGGATGACACTGCAGTGATTGGATGCATCACTGGTGGTGATGAAGCTGCTTACAGGAGGGAGGTGGCCAGCCTGGTGTCATGGTGTGACCACAACAACCTCACCCTCAACACAGACAAGACAAAGGAGCTGATAGTGGACATGGGGAGGGAAAGGAGCCCTCATCAACCACTATTCATCCGGGAGCTTGAAGTGGAGAGGGTGAGCAGCTTCAAGTACCTGGGGATCCACATCAGTGAGGACCTCACCTGGACATTCAACACCACGCAGCTGGTCAAGAAGGCTCAGCAGTGGCTGTACTTCTTGAGGAGGCTGAGGAAATTTGACATGTCGCCTAAGATCCTCAGCAACTTCTACAGCTGCATTGTTGAGAGCATCCTGACCAGCTGCATCACCGTGTGGTACGGCAGCACCACAGCTTTGGACCGCAGACGCCTGCAGAGAGTGGTGAAGACTGCTGAGAAGATCACCAGGACTCCATTGCCCGCTCTGCAGAGCATCTACCAGCGCAGAGTCCACAGGAGAGCTGCCTCCATCATCAAGGACCCCACCCACCCCCAACACACACTGTTCACACTTCTACCCTCAGGCCGGAGGTACAGGAGTGTGAAATGCAGGACTACAAGACTGAAGAACTCTTTCTTTCCTTCCGCCATCAGACTCCTGAACAGCTGACAGGAATCATGGACTATCCCCACTGTTCACTTACAGCTAACTGTTTAAACTTTACATGTTCACTAGCACATTAATGCCGATTGCACATACCGCTTATGTTGCACTATACAGCTCATTTGCACTTTACTGTACAGTTATGTATATAATTCCCATCATACTCTGCTTCTAATTTGCACTGTACTTAGAAACTGCATTGTACTTAGAAATCATTTGTACTTAGAATTATTTAACAATTTTTATACTTAGGATTTATTTTATTTTTTTATTTTTATTCTATCTTCTACATGTCATTCACTGTGGACAGCAAAGAAAGACTTTCATTGTACAGGGAAACCTGTTTCTATACTGTACATATGACAGTAAACCTTTTGAATTGAATTGAATTGAATGGAATGGAATGTGTCATATATGGGATTCTAGAATGTAATGTTGTCATAAGGGATTCTAGAATGTAATGTTGTCATGAGGGATTCTAGAATGTAATGTTGTCATAAGGGATTCTAGAATGTAATGTTGTCATGAGGGATTCTAGAATGTAATGTTGTCATAAGGGATTCTCGAATGTAATGCTGTCATATGGGATTCTAGAATGTAATGCTGTAATAATGCAGTGTTGGGCAAACTAAGGCCCGGGGGCCACATGCGGCCCGTTGAGTTGTGTAATGTGGCCTCCCAAGCATATATGTGCCTTGAACTTTTGCTAAAGCGACCACCATATCTACATACAGAAAATATCCATTCACACTTCAAGTTTTTAATATGGAATGGACAGAGATATTTTTAACTGAAGTCCAGACAATAGCCTTTTGTATTATTTACCAAGAAACCGTTGCAGTTTTCAAATGACATAATATCAGCCACCACCTTTCCACTAAACATTTTACTAACTAACTTAACAGGTTTTTTTGTGTAATTTGTATTAGTATATAGATATACATACTGGTCCGGCCCGTTTTTAAAACCCAGTGTGGCTCTTGAGCCAAAAAGTTTGCCCACCCCTGTCATAAGGGATTCTAGAATGTAATGTTGTCATATGGGATTCTAGAATGTAATGTTGTTATAAGGGATTCTCGAATGTAATGTTGTCGATAATAGGGACTCTAGAATGTAATGTTGTCATAAGGGATTCTAGAATGTAATGTTGTCATAAGGGAATGTAATGTTGTCATAAGGGATTCTAGAATGTAATGTTTATAAGGGATTCTAGAATGTAATGTTGTCATAAGGGATTCTAGAATGTAATGATGTTATAAGTCTTTCTACAATCTCATGTTGTCATAATGGTTTCTAAGATGCTCTGTCAAAAGAGTTTGATTATTGAAGTTTCATGATGTCATAAGGGATTCTAGAGTGCCATGATGTCATAAGAGTTTCTATGTCATGTTGTCATAAGTGATCTTAGAATGTAATAATGTCATAAAGGATTCTAGAATGCCTTGATGCCATAATACATATGTCTTTGGACAGTTGGGTGAAGAACCCACAGAATCCTTGTACCACACAGGATCCCTGCCTTAACCATTGAACTTTTTGTTGTGAAGGTTTTATTATTTATTTCCTGTACACTACTGTTGTTCTTCCATATAATACTGTGTTCTGTATCAAGTGCACTATTATTAGCCACAGTCAGCCCATTGACTTCAGAGCATGTACTGCATCCGTGCTACATGCATAAATCAGGTCAATGTTGAATTTATGCATAATGAAATTATGCATAATGAAAGTGCAAGGAGAATCTGTAACAAACTGTATTGCATTAAGCAGTAGGTGAGCTGTGTGACTTTACATGAACAGATTATTACCAAAGGTGTTCAGTGTTACTTTCCATGTAAGAATATGTTTTAGACTAATACAGGTTCCTTCTGATCAACAAAAATACAAAGTTGTTGCATCTTGAATAAGAAGATGTAATATGAAGACACCCTTTTGTCTGTTTTTGTGTTCCTCCTCTGATAAATAGAACAAGACTCCCTCTCTGCTATATTCTTTATGGGGAAACATCACAATAGAGCGGGATGTTTCCTCAGACAAAACACAATTAGCCGAGTGCCTGCAGACAGCCATTTGTGCAAAGGCCCCCGCTTCATTTAAAGATCCATACCAGCCACCTATTTACTTACCGGCGCTGCTCGGCTCATTTCTAGACCGCTATGCTCCGTCTGAATGGTAAACACACACTCACTTTCAGGCTGGTGCAGACTGAACAAAGCTTTGAGCGAAGCTTTTTCAGCCAAACTATTCGAGCTGAACATTTTGGAGTGCGCTATAATTCACACAGCGGTTATTCCGTCAAACAAAGGCAATGCACGGCTAAGAGCTATGACTTAAAAGTATATGTAATTTAATCAAAGGACTTTTAAAATGGGAGCAAATTACTAGGCATTATTCTCTGCTATTCTCTGAAATCGATTTGATTAGGAAAACCTCTTTCACTTTAGAAAATAGGGGGTTTTGCGCAATGGCTGAAAAATATAGGCAATTCCAATTAACAGCATCATTTAATAATATAAGCCAAGGCTGCTAATTTTAGGGCTAAGAGGACACTTTTTGCATTCTTGTATATTAACAGAGCAATAAAAACCGACAACTAAGAACCCGAAGGCTCTAGGGAAGGGATTCAGATTGTATTTTTTCTTCCATGGCTCACGCTGTCCTCTGCCCTGTGCTCTCTAATCTGTCCGGGTGACACACAAACTCTCACGGGTGGGTTCCGTCTTTTTAGTACGACGACAGCACTTTATTTTTTAAAAACATTTAAAAAATAGATTTTTAAAAATTTCAATTTGAAATTTGAATTGTAATTCAGACACAATTTTTTTCTCCCACCCCTAATAAATACCCTGAGCCTTTTGGAAATAATGTTGGAAACAGAGAAGCCTCCTTCAAAGTGAATTAAGAATTCAACCCTGATGTGAAATTTTCACTTTTTTGTCGAATTTGTCAAATAACATTGCTTTTTAATATGCATGCTGCTACAAACTATGGGTGACAACCAAAAAGTTGTCATTTAGAAAAAAGAGCATGTTCAGTGGGAGACAGTGTGGTCTGAGAAGAGGCAACGAAGCTGGTTAACACTGGTAGACAGGTTATGATCAGGGCCATGATCTCCTGTAGAGCTTTCTCATGCTGACAGACACATGCTCCTTGAGACAGAAGGGACTATTTGAATCTCTTGACTCTTGGCCAGATATTTCTGTTAAAGATTTGTTCAAGCAGAGACTGACTCTGTGATTTTAAATGAAAGGTTGTTATTTAACCAAAAACAAGCTGACTGTGGAAACAGGGTGTTGCCTGGAAGCAGGAGGAAGCCTGGAAGATAAACTGGACAAATGGAGGAGAAGCAGATAAGCCTCTCAACCCATAAACCTATCTCTGACACAGAGACCCAGAGTGTGCTACCAAACAGGACTGAATGATCTGTCAGAGTGTTGGTGAGTAGAGCAGGTCTTTGTAGTCAGGTTGATGAGCTCTATTGGCTGCAGGTCTGTCTATCTGCCTCACTGAGGAAAACCAGCCACAGCTGAAAAAGAAAAGGGGAGGAGAAAACACAACAAAACAGAACCAACTGTTGATGCTAGTTGTCAACAACTATGCTATTTTGGGGGCCCCTAGGTCTCCAAATTAGGGGACATTAGGGGGCAATGAAGTGTCTTAAAAACATCAATAAACCATAAACTAAAAAGGTAGTTTGCAGACTATTCTTTACAATTCATTGTAATGGAAAGATCATCTTCTTATATTCAAGAGAATAATGTTTTCCGTACGTTTTTTGTTTTCACTCTTAATTAGCCACTTTGAATTAGCATCCAGGAAAGGCTTTGACAACCGTGTGACAAAACGAGAACTTTAAAGGTTGTTTTTGTGGCCCGTTGTGGTTTTAAAAATTTTAAAGAAACCCTTCCAAGTCCAAACACAATGATAAAGTCCAAACTAACTGCACAGTTCTGTCGATGCCAGAGCCCGTCTCAACAAGTGTTTCAAACGTAATTTTGGTGTTTTGAGGGATACAGGCCAAATGCATCGCAGCTGGACACTTAAAGGCAGAGCTGAAACCAAGAGAACAGTAAGGATTACATCTAATACACTGTGTGTGTAGTTCAATGAGATATTTTATGTGTGCATCCTTAAATATGAGGCACGAGGAATTAAAACATGACACAAAGCACACTGAGGACTACTACTAAACTAACTACTTAAACCTTTGATGCACAAGGGCCTGGTCCCTACATTGATGTGCAACATGAGGCAGAAATAACCCCTAATTAAATGTATGCATTTATATATACACAGTTAATAATATAATAATTAATAATGAATAACATTGACTGAAATTTAACTTTAGAGTATTATTTTAGTCAAGCTCAGATGACTTATATATATATATATATATATATATATATATATATATATGTATATATATATATATATATATATATATATATATATATATATATATATATATATATATATATATATATATATATATATATATATATATATATATATATATATATATATATATATATATATATATATATATATATATATATATATATATATATATATATATATATATATATATATATATATATATATATATATATATATATATATATATATATATATATATATATATATATATATATATATATATATATAATATATATATATGTATATTATATATATATATATATATATATATATATATATATATATATATATATATATATATATATATATATATATATATATATATATATATATATATATATATATATATATATATATATATATATATATATATATATATATATATATATATATATATATATATATCACACATATATATATATATATATATATATATATATATATATATATATATATATATATATATATATATATATATATATATATATATATATATATATATATATATATATATATATATATATATATATATATATATATATATATATATATATATATATATATATATATATATATATATATATATATATATATATATATATATATATATATATATATATATATATATATATATATATATATATATATAAATAAATGATATAGTTTGAAAAGTTTGAGTGTCATATGAAGTGACTGTGTTCGTAGTATTTTGGATGTTTGTATAAATAAAAACAATGAAAGTATTATACATGTGTCCATCTGAGTGTTCTTACTACAAGTGTTTTCATCAACAAAAAATGATATGAAATGTGAAAATTGACATCTATATGGACAAAATGGACATTCAGTGGATGGATTTACATAGATACATAGTAGATTTAGAATTAGAATTACATATAATCTTTTATCCATTAAGAAAAGCATGGTCCAACCTTTTTGTTGAGATACAAGTGTTAAACACTGCTCCTGTCACGATAAATGGATGATAGATTTAATTACAATGTTAAACTCCACTTGGTCCTAACACCTAATTTAAGGTTTTTAGTGATTGAAAACAAAACAAAAAAAATGCCCCTGTTTCAATGTATTTGTACACATTATTAGCTGGAATAATAAATAAATTATCATCTCAGAAAATCATTGGGTCACCCTGGACCTCAAAGTTGAGAGGCAGCAGATTTTACCACTGCACCACCCAGAGGGTGGGAAATGACAAGTGATTTTTATTTTTTTTTAACTTGTTGTATTGTTTTGTTTTGAATTAGCTCTGTGCAATCACAATCGTTTCAGCTAAATCCCTCCTCCCCAGGAATGTATATCTCACTCTTGTTCCAGTCAAACTCACAGTTAACAAAATCCTTTGACTTTCTGAATACAGTAATATAGTTTTTATCACCAGGACCTCAATTTAAAAGGTCCAGAGGTCAACAGTCATATAGTGGGGAATTGGACACATAGTGGGTTCGTGGGATCTGGCCAAACAGACTTTAATTGGGAATTGGACACGAAAGAGGACCCCTGTGTAAGAGAATTGGGTTACTGCCTTAGAGCTTCAAGTATTGGACCACATACAAGGACTGAAGAGAGTCTGGATGTCTTAAACAGGAGAAGTTTATTACCATCACATACAGGCCCGGAGACAGTTGAACAGTCAACACAGAGTAGTATTGAACATTCAAGTCTGGCTATGCTTTCATTGGTCAGAGTTTATAATACCTCATAGAAGGTCAATTACGCAAACAGTACAATAACAAAGAGTTGTTATTCAGTTGTTATTCAGCTGATTAGGCTCGAGGTTGGAGACATGTTATCTGCAGGTGTCTGAGTCTATCTGTTGACAGAGCCCAAGGCTCAGGGCATCACAACCTTACAATAGATCCAAAATAATCTAACAGTTCCTTCCTCTTTAAACCCTTTCCAAGTGGTTTTAACCTTACATAAACGCCTAAAGAGAATTTTACCATGAAAGCACACTCAGACTCTAAATGCATACTCAAATTATTACATTTAATCAACACAAATTTTCAATAAATTAAAGTTCAATCATTTCAATGGCCTTATAGTACTTAGCAGTTACCAGTATAAAACAGTGTTACAGTAATATGGGCTGTATTAATGGATTTAAATGACCCCAACCCCAGGGACCCCTAAAGTGCTGAGACATGCGTCTCATTAGTCACCAATCAAAAGAAATTTTGTTTCTAGCAAAAGCACATGCCTCTACACTTCAGAAGTATGGTGCGATGGGCAATGATCACCAAACATCTACCCCCGGTCATTGGTGCAGGGGATAGTAAAAGATGACCAGCAGCCAATTACGTCTCCTGCAATAATAAAATTATTTCACAATCATTCCAATACAGATGGTATACATTGGAAGGCTCACAACATCTTTAGAAACAATGACATTAAACCGATCACAAAATCTTGATGCAATCGAATTATTAATTAAAGAACAGTCCATTTCTTCACACTGAGCAGTGAGACTGCATCAGTGCAATGGGACAAGGATCCAGGGGCAATGTGGGGCAAAGAGTCCATGTGGCAAAACGTTTCCAGTGTAGATATCTTCCATAGGGCACTAAAGGCCATGGGTACACACCCATGCCTTAACCTCGTCGTAACATAGGATTATTATGCCCGATACGACGAGGTCCCTAACTCATCTCCAAGTGATTTCATTTTGTTCAGGCTCCTCAGTTGAAACATTCTTCTTCAAGCTCAATATGAATAAGTTGAAATTGATTTTAAACACTTCTTTTTTAACCTTAGCTTCTGCAGACATTACTAAGCAACAAATACTCCTTTTAAACCCATTATTGTGCATTCCACAATCACAAATGCATCAGTGTTACATGAATTACAGAGAGGACTAATGCATACATAAGCTTCACACAGTAATCACAATGCATTCACTTTTCTCCTTTTATCTGAAATAAAAGCATTTTATGTGTATTCACCTCTACATAAAACAATATAAGAGAAATGATTTCTTTGATTTTAAGAAACATAATTGTCAGAACTTAGATGTTGCTTTACTCTGTTGTTTTCTCCTTTGTGTTATTTCATAGGCTACTTTTATTATTTGCATTATTTTTAGACCCGAAAGTTTTGCTTATTATCTATTCCTGTTAATTTATTTTATTTTATTTGTAATGAACACTGTTTCCCAGATTTTAAGACACATGTTATACCGGTAAAATACATAACACTTACTCCACACATCTAATGCAGTTTCCACAGAAACCTAAGAGCAGCATTAGTTCAAATTACTCTACATGTTCCTCCTTGAGTAGTAAGTGGAAGGTCTAGTATTTTACTTGTAATTCTGTATCATAGGTTACTTTGTCTGCAGCAGTAAGTTTACACATTAATGGGGTGTGTGAGGCTGCTATCTTTAAATCCTTTATCTTAGAATAAAATCTAAAAGGCATGTACCGTAAGGCTGGTCGTATGGGACTCAGCTGTAAGCCTCCACACCCCTGCAGACTGTCAGGGAGCAGGACCCTCACCCTTCCAAGTTCTATGGCTCCTGCCCCCTGGAAACAGAGATACATTCAGCTTAATTGTTTAGGTAACCAGGGAGCTTTTATTTTTACATAGGATTGTTTGACAATAGTTGATTTACTTTACTTTTACGTATTAGTTCCTGTAGATTTATTTCTAACCACTTCTGAACCATTGACACTTCCCCAAGTGAATGCATTAAAACTGTGTGCACATATTGATAATAGCTGCCAAAACCAGTCAAGATGTTTTGAAACCACAAATGATGTGTACATGATGTGAAATGTGTAGGCAGCGACAGTGAACACATCAGCATGGAAATATATAAGATAACTTACCACACTTACTCACAGGTTACAATTAATGTCCAGGTGCACATTTCTATGCCCTTCTAGATTAAATATGAGTCTTTATTAGCCACTAAATACTGAACCTCTTAATTACCCCCACTCTGCTATCCACTCACCATCAGCACGCAGATCTGATTCCCATGAGCCAAAGTTAACCTGTAAAAGGTATTCCTCATGTTTGTTGGACAAGCCAGCGGGTGCATTACCAAACTATTGCAGTACACCTTTCTCTGTTTGTACAGCAATAATATAATGATTCAGTGATGTTTACCATGTAGCCTTTAAATAACTGCTAAATATTTAACCAGTCACTAGCATCGACATTAAACACATGAAGTTGGTTGTGTGTTATTCACCAACAGCATCTTGTTCAGGCACCATTCCACATTTTTCATATTCAGCACTAAAAGGTTCTATAGAATGACAAAGATACCTTTTGTGTGTGTTGTTCTTGGACCTGTGGATAGAAAATGATTACCATACCAAACAGTTATCAACATTACTACCT